>JAJHUR010058580.1:0-23344 GCA_027495735.1 Lutjanus campechanus
CATTTTTTAAAAGCGCAAATTGCAGATTCAATCTTTTCTGTCAGATGGACCCAGATTATCATGCCTCTTAGCTTCTTATCTTGCTGAGCCGTTCCTGCAACAGATCATGTGCTGTTTTTCACACTACTGACAAGAACAACTGTGCAACACACGTTTGCTGTGCAATCATCCTGTGTCATTATTTATTCATGTTAAACTCTCCTCTGAATGTCTTGCTTGTATCTTGTGCTTGTATCTGTGCAATTATCTATTTCACAAAGCCATATATTTTTTTAACTTTTTGTAGTATAATCAAGGACTTGTGCTTATAATGCGAGAGATGTAGAAAACTGTTTTTTTCTTCATATAATGCTTTATACTTTTTACAAGGTTCATTACTCAAAGGCAGGTCAGCTCAATTTAAGTGAATTAACATTAACACTCCTGGTAGTCTTTCAAGTGAACAGACTGTTAAACTCAAACTCTATTCTAAAAGCAGGTGTTTTATGGTGGGGCCATATGTTACACTATCAAGTCTGTTTTCTGGCTTGCTTCCACATTTCCACAAACATACATGCACTGACCCGGCACTTTTATAGCACTTGTTTTCACCCTATAACAGGAAAGTGATTCAAACCACTGAGGATAGATATACCATCAAGAAGTGTTGTGTTTGTCTAACAGTGGAGCTTTGATGCTAAAGTCAGCATGCTAACATGCTCACAATGACAGTGCTAACATGCTGATGTACAGCAGGTATAATGTTTACCATTATCACTGCCTTAGTTTAGCATGTCATGATGCTAAAATTTGCTTACATAAAGGCAAAGTACAGCTGGTCAATATCTGGTCATAAATCAAACTATTGGACAAATATTGAGTAAATTTTGACTTGATGAAAACTCATGTGACAAGTCATCCTGACCCCCCCACCAGATATGAGTGTCTGATCTAAATTTCATGGCCATCCATACAATAGTTGTTGATATATTTCACTACAAACTGCAAATGTCAACCGTATGGTGGTATTAGAGGAAAAGTTAGAGGATCACCAAAGTTAGTAAGACACATCATCAGGGAGCAATGTTGTGCCAATCCATCTATTAAAGGTGCTGCCATACCACATTTATTTCCTCTAGAGGATGCAGTACAGCACCAGCATCTCAGATCAAAACAAACGCATGCTTTGTTTACTCAATAAAGTTGGAGGGGAAAAAAGTGTCATCTGAACACACACTGCTGACAAAACTCAGATCAAACTGTCAAACTAGGCAGTGCTGATAAAATATGGATAGAGATTATGTTACTACACTGCTTCTTTCCTGCTTAAAATGTTTTCAGAAACATTTTGGTGACTGTTTAGCTGTAATACGAGATATATTGTGACCAGATGGCCACCGTTTTGGCCCTGGTTTCCAACGGAGACTTCCGAAGCTCAGATCACAGTGTTAAATTAGGCAGTGATGATCAAAGATGGCTCAAGATTTGATTACTCTGTTGCCTATTTCTTGCCAAAAACGTTTTCATTAACATATTTTAGTGCACTGTTCAGCTGTAAAGCTGTGAGAAAGTTACTCACTATCTAGTGAGGCTGAATGTTGGATATTGCACATTGAAATGTTTAGATATTTCACTGGGTAAGTGAAAACTTTGAACTGTTGGATGCACCAGAGGAAAAGTCAAGGGAACACCAAAGGTTGTAGGATTCATCCTCCGGGAAACATAAATGTCTTCATGGCAATCCATCCATTAGATGTTGGGATATTTCAGTCTGGACCAAAATGGTTGTTACCATTTCAATAAAACCTTCTACATAAACAGGATGCAGATCGTAGTCCATCTCATCCTGCCAGTCACATCTCATGACACTTTGACTTCTTTATACACATTCAGGCACTCAAACAGTCAGTTTCTTTGACAAGCACAAGCCCTGCTCTTGTGACCTTTAGCTGTGACCTTTAGCAGTCCCAAAATGCCACTTTGGGAAAGTCATTTATTGTCCTCGGCCCTGCTGTCAAACTGGAATGTCACATGTGTCTGAGTGACTAGGAGCTGCATAGCTTATGTTGCTGACAAATTCACGGACTGATGAAAGTGCTGAAGAAAGCTTGGGACGTATTCTAGTTGTAGATGTGTGTGTACATTATGTGTGCGTCCACTAGTGAGTCATCAGTCCAGGTTTGTTGAGGTTAGTGTGGAACAAATGGCTTTTTTATATAACATGCACATAGTCTGAAAATGCATTTTGAGGAGAGACAACGTTGAGAGAGAAATGCGCACATTTGCAGCTGCTCACACCACTTTTCCAACCTTTAACACACACTCACACTGCTGTCCTCTAGTCCCAGTAAGTACAACAATCTGTGTGTCTGCATTACTTTCCCAGGTAGTAAGAATGAACTCGAAGTAGAGAGATTGATTCCCTGGAGCCAGACAGCGCTGGGCCGTACATTGGGCTGCATCAGCACTCCCACCCCCACCCCACCTCCAACCAACCAAACAGTGTGGTGATTAATAACACCCCCTCCATTACCCTCTGCACACAGATGGGACGTCAGGTTGAAGGTTGATGGAGAACAGCGCGGTGTGTGGTGTTACACCCCATCATACAGATTAGAGTTTGGACCCCCTCCTCCACCTTTACCCCGCTGCCTCACGCGATTTGTATCCTTCAGGTATCCTTCCGCTGCTGCTGATGCCATTTGTCACTGCAGGGCCCTGCTGAAGACTCCTTTTAAAAAACGGGCAGAGGGAGTCTTCCACTCTGATTTTTGAGTGATTTATGAAGTGCCGGTGCGTGCTGTGGTTTAACAGTGTTTTGCTCGAGGAATATCAAAGTCTCCAAAGTTGTCAGAGCAAACCACAGTGGACAGAAGTGTCTCACACTTGTAACTGAGTGCTCTATATCACTGCTTTCACTCTAGCTGAAGCCATCTTTATGTCGAGAAAGTAAAACTTGAGGACTGGGTTGCACCAACAAAGATTAAAAATGTACCAGATAAATATTTCCTGGGCCTACATCTGTGTATATATATGTAATTAACCATATTGTTTCTTTGGTTTTATATTTTATTCTAATCTACTCTTTGATTAATTATCTGTATACACCTTATATGTGTATGTAGCATGAAGGCAACTATGCAACTCTCTTTTCATTGTGCAAACTGATGATATTAAATTACCTTGATTGATATATTTTCTTAATGTAAGATTATTTGTAATCAGACTTTAGCAAAAAATGATTAAATGCAGATTTAAATTTAAGCAGAGCTCTACTGCTCAATTAAAACTAATCTACATTCAGTAAATCCAAGTGTTGGGGACTTTTGGCTGCTCTGTTCTCTAAAACATTGTTTTCTAGCCAGCAAAGAGGTTAACAAAAGGTTACATTATTTGTCAGCTAGCAAAAAAGTTACCAATACATTACCATAGTGTTTGCTAGCTTGCTAAAAAGTTAACAAAATGTTGCGACGTGGAAAGGATCGCAGATTCCCAAAAGTGAAGCCCAAAAGCTCCATTTCTGTACAGTTGGAGGAGGTGGAGACGTGTCGTCCAATTTTAGTTACTGTCATTCAACATTACATTGTTTGGTAGCTTGCTAAAAAGTTAGTTGGCCTAGTTAGCCTATTGATGAGGGCTTGGCAGAGAAGCTATACTTTCTCCTGCTTTGGGAAAAACTTGCTGGCTGAATTAATGGAACAATATGACCAATTAGCAGAAGTTTAAAAAGCCAGTTAGCAAGTTAAAAAGAATGAGGGGGAGATATTTATTTAATGTTTAATGTTTAATTTTTTTTTTATCGTGAGGTTATATTTTATGGTTACGGCGGTGGAAACATTACTGCTTTGTCCACAGGGTCCTCCAAAATCAACACAATATGAAAACACCTTGTAGCAGCTTTGAAGTTAAGCCATGATTTAATCTGGTTTAAAAAGAATCCTTGTTGGTGCAACCCAGCCGATATCAAGGGCATCAAAAGTTTACAAAAGAGAAATATGGATCTGTATAACTCACACTCTGACAATTCTGTTGTGTACGAAGCAGTTTTTAATTTATGCACAGTAACACAAGCAAACATGTAAAAAGAGTTAGTTGCAACTGAGCCATTGAATAACCTAATATTTGGTTATACACTCTGAACAGAAAAATCTCAACTTGATGAATGGATTTCATCTTATAGTATTATGGGTAGCACTCCAGTTGGGGTTCAGGAGGATAGTCTTTGCTACACTCCATCTGTACAGTAAATGCCATTAACATCCTGCTCTCACAAATACATATTTAACTCAGAAGCAAAAGGAATAGCGAACACTATCAAAATTCAAAAACATTATTTTTTTTTTTTACAAAAAATATAAAAAAGTACGGTGACAAAGACTGATGCAGGCTGATATGATTACTTTTCAGAATGCACATAAACTTTGTTTCTTTTCAAAAGAAAATGTTTTATTATTTAAACACTTGAGACACTGAATAAATGTATTTAGAAAAACTACAGACATAGGCTTCAAACTTAACTTTCTGTACAAAACATATGTACCTTTAAAACAAAAAACAAAAACAAAAAAAAGGACAAAAAAAATTTACAGTTAAAGTTCAATCACTGCTAGCTGCTAGAGCCTGCAACAGAAAGAAAAACAAAAAAGTGGACAAACTTGACCACAAACTTCAAATATCTACATCCTGATTCTAGGACTGGGGCGTGGATATTGATCCATCTGGAGGTTGCTGCAGCAGTAAATTGGTAAAAAGCCACCAGGCATCACCACACTCTTTTTTTTTTTATGACTTCCATCACCAATCCTGAACCTAAGACCAGTGAAAACACTGCCTGCAAGTCCCTGAACCCTGGAATGCGATCAACCATGCAAAACGAAACAGAACAGCAGAGAAAACACATCAGATGAAGTCATGCAAAGCGATTTTGTGGTTATTTCCCATCATTACAAATACAGGTCTTTTTTTTTTTTTTTTTTTTTAGAGGCGTCACAGGAAAGTTAAAAGGGATCACATCTCCCACAGTCTCTTCTTATTTTTCCCTTTTTGTCCACGTTGGGAAATCCAGTTTCTCAGTAAGAGTCAAAGAATGAGCTTTCCGAGTGTACCCCAAGGCACCTGAGAGAAAGTGGGCTTCTTCCTCTGTTGGCAACACTGTGTGTCTGTGTTTACATTACATACCAGCTGCCATAGAGTCTCAGAGTGGGACTGTCCCACGCGTGGTGTCACGAATCTCAATACAAAGCACAAAGAAAAGAATAGAGAAGAATAGAGTCAAAATGGATGTCAGGGTTGGTGTCCCCTTAGGGTGTGGAGTCTGAACTGCCGAATTGAAGGTTAATAATCATCGTAGGTGTTGAGGTCGGTGAAGTATGCGTTGGTATAGGTCTTCCCGGCAAGCTGTGGGTTGAAATACTTATTTCTTTCCTCCAGAATCAGATTGTTTTTGTTGAAGGCCTGTGGATGCAAAAAAAAAACAGGAGAAAGGGAGAGGAGTCAGTGTGGACTTGTTTGCGACACATGGATCAAGTGATTATTCAGCCCAGATGGCGAGGTAAAAGCAAATCCATCTAGCCCAAAAAACAAAAAAAAAAGGGAGCAACACAAATCAATGGGGAGGCCGCTCAGTGAATGAAACATACATTTCACAGAGCAAGGTCAAAGCATTTGCAAACAGGCTGGAAAAATGATAAGCCGCCACAGGGCTAAATTATTTTGATGCGCGTCCGTATGTCCACCTCTGTCATCCCTAATACCCAGCATCAGCAGTTTTTATGGCCCCTCGGATTGTTGGCCCTCTAGGACAATCTGAACCATAAAAATCGATCAAAAGAGGGTCTCTTTTCTGTTGAACAATAAGGAAGAGCCATGGGGGCATCTTCTCTGTCCCTGCGTGACACAGTAAACATGGAATGAGCTTCTGATGTGGTGCTCAATACAACATCAGCAATTTGGCAAATGGATGTGTTCATATCCAGTCTGTTGTGGAGAGTGTGTGCTGGGAGTCCCTTGGGGCAGCGTAATTGAACACTTGATGATGCTGCATTTGGAGCTGATGGATGCTTCCGACTGACACTGATAGGGAACGAGTGTGCCGGACAAAAAACTCATACATTTTGCCTCTTTCCCATTATGTGATTTGCACACAAAGGGAGTGTAATCAACACTCCCGCAGCCCCGGAGACAGTTATGTGTCTCTGCAGGTGGCCCCATGGCTGCTTTTAAACAGCTGTGCTGCGATGCTTGTTAGCATCATCTACTTTGTCTTCTCGCCTTAAACCTTGTTAATTGGCAGAAGAATGATTACATTTGAGTTCTCGATGCAGTAAACAAAATTTGCCTAAATTATGAAGTGGCATTAGTGATAGAGAGGTAACAGAGGAGCATTATAAAACAGCATCACAATGAATTGTCTTTCTCAACCCATCAAATCAAACCATTAAGTGAAAATAGAGGACAAAACAAGAAAGACAAACATGAAAAAAACATGCAAATGGAGGCACTTGTTGAAAGAGAAAAATAAAAGAGGGATACACTGCCTTCTCACAAGCCGGGGAGGGAGGGAGGGAGAAGGTGGGCGGGGGGATGGAGGGATGAAGGGGTCTGAGCAGAGAAAGAGAAACTAGAGTCTGTACTCCAACCTGCCACACACAGGAAGTGCCACAGGAAGTGGAAGGGCGGGGCACGGTGGGGAAGAGGAAGTAGTAGTGGTTGGGGTCAAAGAGCTGTTGAGGGGGGATCAAGAGGCGGGATGTTGTAGAGGTCAGTGGTTAGTAGAAAATCTCCAGGCCACGCATGGACACCCCCATGTTAGCAGAGAGAGGCTGGTGCATGGCAGGGTCGTCCAAAGGCAAGAGTACCGACACATCTGGCTGCAAGGAGGAGAGGAATGGGCAAGAGTCATCCTCAAAGAAACCCTGAGGCCATAAGAGCTTAGAACAGTAACCGCCCACTTTCTGAACGGCTCTGGTTCCAGAAGTGAATTTCTTATTCATTCACTCCGGTGACATTTCAGAAAATCCTATAAAGAGTTTTAAGCCTGGAAGTAAGCCAACCAATGACAAGATGAATCGTGACCATAAAACATTTGATTAGGGAAAAAAAATTGAAAACGGAAAAAAAATGCATCAGTACAACACTGTGTACTAATAATACCCGGTCGAGTTCATCTCAAATTGGCATCTTATCCAACTGCCACCCACCTGAATGTATTATTTTCTCCGATGTAGAGAGGTGCACCTCTACCTGTCCCTGTAGACCATATTACCTCTTATGTAATTATGTAAAATTATGTTCAGCAGAGTGAACTTTCCAGGTGATTTCTTTACTGTGTGTAAGAGGCTTCTTTCAGTCATTTCAAATGCCTCCATGCATGCAGTGATACCACTGCAGCAAATAATGTTAATATTTACGCAGAAAACCTGTATATGGCTATCATAACTTGACTAGAAAGAGGAAATTATTGTTTTCGTGTTTACGGTAATGTGCATGTTAATATTACTGTGGCAAATATTGTGGGACATTTAAGCAACAAAATGAAAAACTGTAGTCATAAACTTGACTGGACAGATTATATAATCACGCATTATACAATCACTGGGATTGCGCTGCTGTTAAGTTTTATGACCCCAGCCTGCCCGATCCATGGATTAACCACGGGGCCCATGGTTGCATGTATTAAACAACATGATCAGTACAACACATGTAGTTTCATAATGTTAGCTATCTAACTAGCCAGCCTGCAAAATTCATCACAAGCCTGTATGTCTTGTTTCTCTCACAAAGAAAATCATGGTCGATCTGTGGTAAACGTAACGTAAACCATTGGTCAGTCTACCTTGGCTGGTTGCAACATTGTGGTTAATAATGAAAATCCTCAATTCAGAATATGAATTGGATTTTCACTTTCCGGAACCTCACTGTTGAACACTATTCTGTCTTACAGGAAGCCTGGAAATATCATAAACTGTATATAAAACTATAGCTTAAAGGTGACTTAGGTTTGTGATCATAAACTACACTGCTGGAAATACACCAGTTGGCCAAGAAACCGGCATCTATGATACATTGCATAATAATAATGACTAGGATCATCAGGAATTGAGCCAGAAACTCTAAAATATGGCATCAGGTGTTCATCATCCCTCCCTATAAATGCTCATAGGAGGCATATTATGATTCTGCACACTTAATGGTTGAAAATTCACTGCAACATCCAAATCGTTTAGGCTCAGTGAGTAAGGGTTGGAGGCTGAACGTGCTTTTGGAAAATTAGGCAGTGTTCATTTGTCATGCAGCTCCTTTTGTATTTTCACACACACTGTCTATATTCATATCCTCTTCTATCCGCAATAGAACTAACTGAATTATGCTCTACGCTCCTGACTCTAATTGCATGACAGATGAACGCTCCTCACACCTTTATTCCTCAATGAAATTACATTCAGAGACGTTTGCTCTGAGCCAGAGGATCTGTTCACTCTGTGGCAGTTTTACAAAACACTTTCATATCTGTGAAGTAGTTTAGCAAACAGAGATCCAGGTATTCACTTAGTTTATAAATTATGTCTGATATTGAAGACCTCCTCTAATAGAATAGAGGACATCAAACACAAAGAAACAGAAAATTGGCTCAAAAATTGCTAATTTATCAGCATTACAGTAAAACCACCTTGATTATAATATGAGCTTCAGTACAAACCGTTCACTAAACCTCTCCCCTGAACAGTGATCGTCTCATCATTGTCAGTGTCTTGGCTTTGCATTCCTCTACTTTTTCAAGTGGTACGCTGCACTACATCTAGAGTTAAAGCTAGGGTAGGCAGTTCTAGAGAAACATAGTTGATTGTTGAATCTCACTCTCGGGTCGTCAAATACTCACTTTTGTGAATGAGATTCAACAATCAACTATCTTAACAACCTGTGATTGGCCAAAGTCTCCCATCACGGGCTAGATTTTCTGAAGCCTGTACACAGAGCAAAGAGCATAAGTCTAGTTTTCTCTCAGACCACTTTAATTACATTATGATTAACAGTTAGTATGATACTTTGCTCAGTGACACCAAAAATAAACCGTCTACCTTGGCTTTAAATGTGTAAGGAAACATGTTCACCTGCTATAACATGAGCTGCAAATGTTAGCATATTTGGCTTTTAGCTTACTACTTACAACAACTGTTTGGAGCACACTTAGGAAAGGTCAGTGAAAATTGTTTTTATTCTAAACTGTTATTGCATATCTGCCATGTGAAAATGGAAAGCTTGACAGATGCAGCGACAGGTCAAGCTCAGCTCCTGTGATTTATGCCATGTGTAGCCTGATTGCATATCCAATATCTACTTATCAGCAGGAGGACCAATTGGTGCCAGAGCTTTTAAGTGTCCTGCTAGTGTCAGGCTGTCTTACAAGTCTAATTTGTTAGAATATTTTGAGGCTAATTCTTTCACTGGTGTGATCTCATGATACCAGATTTATTCCTTCTGAAGCTCCTTTTTAGGGTTCAAAAAAGCGCAGTGTGTTAAAGTGGTTGAAACACCCTTTAATACAGAGCACTGGGAATCCTTGAAAAAAGCCCAGCTGGAGCATGGAGGAGCTGTGGACAGGCATTAATCACCAGCTCAGTCTGGCACTAAAGGCCTGATGTATCAGTGGATAAGAGGCTGTTTGTACGCTGAGAGTAGCTGGATCCCTGTCACTGGCTCCGCTACATCCGACTGTCTGCAATTTAGGATGCACTAATGACACAAAGAGCCTGTCTACGCAGGGAAATGTGCAGATGCGGAGCGTCTCCTTCGCTGATTACCTACCCACGCAGCGATAAGTAATTGCATTAGTATGTTATGAGAAAGCAGTGTATGACCACTGACACAGAACAAAGTCACACACTGGGACACACAGCAGAGGAGCACACGGAGAGAGGATGTACGCACAACTGCCTATCTGTTACACGACCAGAGAGCATCAGTGCACGACAGGAGGTGGCGTGACAGTGAGAGTCATGCAGTAAGAAGTGTATTTAATCACAACTGACACTGGAGGAAAAGGCAGACCGTTGCTCACTGACTCAGAGTGCGACATCAATTGATTAAGTCGAACAGTATGGAAACGCTATGAAACTGCTGCTGTGCCTCTACACATCTGGACATCTGTCAACCCTCAGTGAGTGACCCCCTTGCAAACCCGTCCACAGACCTTGATGGCTTCCACCGAGTCGTACTTGTCCAGTTTGTTGATGTGGTTGGTGATGCTGGTGTTGAGCGGAGCGGCTGAGATGGGATGGATGACGGTGGCGTCGTGGGACTGCTGCTGGTAGCGCTGGCAGTACGAGTAGACCAGCAGGGTGACCAGACAGCCGAGGATGGAGCTGCTGAGCCCCACGGCGATCATGTGGAAGAGGTTGAAGTCTGGAAGAAGAGAGGGAGACAGAGAAGAAGGGCGGGGGTAAACCCCTGTCAGTTCACACAAGTGGAAGTAGTAATTGAAGCTGTAATTCATATGGTAATGATGGACTGTTCTGCAATAAAGAAAAAACCCTTTGGGGATGTTGAAGAATTTCTTTTTCTCCTTGTCTTCTGTTTTGTTCCTACTGTGTGCCATTGAGACCTGCTGTGTATATTACAGATGAAATAAGTGTAATTGTTGTGTAACTCATACAGTATGCCCCGGTTATGTCTGGCATTAACATGCCACTTTCATCTCTGTATTGTTCACATCGGCTATAATTACAGTTAGAATTCATCCACAGCTGTCAAATATAAATACAACTTATTTTCCTGCAATAATACTGATTTACATCTGAATCCCTCTGTGTGACCTCCTGCTGTGTCATTTACAGCAACTGTTGACAGCCAGCAATAAAAAACAGGAAAAATAAATAAAAAGGAAAAGAAAATGAATGCTAATTACTCTATCTTTACAGACTGCTACATCAAGCAATTAGTAACTGATAATATCACTTAATATATTATTATTCATTCAACCTTTTCATTCTTCCACAACAATGGTAACATAATAACTAAAATGCTGCACTGATTTCAGTATTAAAGCGCAGTTCCTATTGAACATCACGTTTCATGGACAGAGACATACAGGGATTGACGCTAATACTGATAGCATGGATCCCACATGCCACTGAACACCTAAATTTGTTGTCCGAAGTACATTTTTGGTTGTCTGAACGTAAACATACATGTAATGCAACTTAACACAGTCTTCCTTAACTCTAACACTTGTGTTTTCCACTTTTCCTATGACTTCTGTTGCAGTTTTTTCCTGAAGGCATTGTTGTGAAAAATGAGCTAGATTCTCAACTAGATGAGGAAACTAGACACTTAAACACCATTCCATTTACATCTACATTTTTGTTGCCATTTCTTTTTGGCATAGTCCACCTTTTGTGTGTCTGGTTCTTCTGTAAGAATTGTGTTTGCACTTTGAATAGGCTTGTTAGCCTACTCCATAGCTAGCCAGCGATGAGAACTGGTTGGTGTTTTCATAGAATGTTGAACTAAAAGGCACAAAGGAATCTTATACTGATGTAAAGCGCAAGTGGAAAGCACGAGGTGCAATGGATTTAATTTATTCAAGGTGTGCCCAAAGCCACCTGTAACGTCTTGCACCAGGGGTCAGGGGTATCCTGCCCTGCCCCGCCCCAGCACACAGCGGGATACACCTGTCAGGTATGCCAAAGCACCCTCATTAATTCACTGGCAAGTTTAGGCTGAACATGCAAAAAACCAATCAGCTCTTATCACCTTTACGAAGCAGGTGCACCAGGAGTGCAAGCAGTGGCAACATGACAGCGGATCAAACGGGGGGAAACAAAGAGAAAATTTCAAGCGAGGAGACAAATCTCCTGGTTTGAGAAGTGAAAGCACGAGAGCGCGCAGGACGTCTCCAAAGCTGCTTCATGCGTAAATAGTTTATTTTACACTTGCAAGTAATACAATAAATGAACCGTAAATGTCATGCAGATGTGTAACTGCTTATGTTTTACACCGAAGCACTTTGCAATTATGTTATATTTTATAATTCATTATTATCATCATCATTATTATGCAGCTCCGCTGGCTGAGGAGTCGGGGAGAGGAGTGAGAAGTGGGCAAGAGAGACGGCGTGGTTGAGAGGAGAGGCAAACCGAAGCTGCCACCTCAATCCGCTCAGAAGGGCCACCTGAGCCGATTGAGGAGCAGTTACGCAGCTGTCCGTGCTCCTCCTTCTTATCCTCTTCCTCCTCTTCTCCTCCTCCCATCCTCACTCCACTCTCCCACTAACACTACTGTGGGTGTAGGAAACAGAATCAGAAAGTGTTTATGAAGTTTGAAGTGCGCAAAATTACGGACGGGTGTATCCATCCAGTTCTGACAGAAGCACACATGCCTTTTTCTCCCTGGGCCAGTTTCGTGTAGTCAGATATAACATCTTGTTCATTTTGTATTTTATAGATCATAACTGTTTAATCCTTGTTTTTCTGGATCCCGATAAACATGCAAACACAAACACTACAGCTGCTCCAGCTGTCATGCTGACTGATCTGTTAAAGACGATCTGACAGCTGTAATCCCGTCCCGTGTGCACTTTGCAGGTCTGTTGAGATTTATTAGGCTTTATAATTACAATAATAATTCCTTTATCCTTATTAGTGAGATTAACTTTAAAGACACGCACGCACAGCTGTTAAACATTAATGAAAGATGTTTTGTGATCGCGAAGATCTGTGTGCGCATTTCAGCCAAGGGCGAAACACACACACACGCAACCCGCATGCTTTTAACTTCAATATTTACACTTTATTGCTGATAGAAAATATGCTCAAATGACACTTTGCTAATCCACACTCCTGTGTGGGGAAAAGACTGAACATAAATGAAGGTGTTTTGTGATTGCAGAGACTTTGCGCTTCAAACAGGTTTTAGCCGGTCTAAGTGTTTTTTTTCTCCAATGTGCCGAGCACAAGATAGCAAACACACTGGACCACGCCTTCTTTTTGTGTTCATTTTTAGACCTCCCACCCATGGACAGACCAGGCGCAAGTGCATTTGCCATCTTGCAGACGTGGCAAAAATGGCACTTTGCACTGGTGTAAGAGCAAATCCACCTGCGCCACCAGTGTGCCGTGTGTAAGATAGGGCCCATAGACTGTATAATAACAAATACATGGTTTCGTGAGAAAAGGAAAAAATGTTATATAAATGCAGTACAAAGTGCAATATTTAGTGGAGTATAAGTTTAAGTAGCATTACATGGAAATACTCAAGTTAAGTGTGTCAAAATTGTACTGTAGTACAGTACTTGAATAAATGTACGTAGTTACATTCATACTTTCAAAAGTGATTCTATTGATTCACTCAAACACCAATGTGACTGTGAATATTACAGTGTTTCGGACATTAAACATGGTCTGGTTTTTCAGAAAATTTAAGTTTACATTTAACCATATTCAGCAGTACAAAGAGTATATATACATACTGTAGGTTATAACAACAATATTGTCTATTTTGCTGTCTGTAAGATGATATTGTTCTTGTTTGGGAAGAAATTATATCTATGGCTTGAGAAATGCAGTGCAGTTTCAAAACTTGACAAAAGTCTTAGAGTGCATCTTTGACTTTCCTCAGAAATTATCTCATCATTTCTCTTTAATGTATCTTGGGTACGTTTACAGCTGGACCTATATGGTGCTAAGCAGGATTTGAAAGTTATCTCATTGCTAAAGATGCTGTACATGTGCACTTCCAGGTGTTATCTTCCCATCTCTCACTTACACACACACACACACACTAAAACGTACCTCCACAGCGCCTCTCCTCCTGGCTGGAGCGTGCAATCGAGACTTCTGACAAAGAAACAGCAAAAGGCAGCCGAATTAGGGCCAGAAACCATATACACATGCACCCCTGTTAGTATGACAAATTGTACTCTTGAAGGTGAGTGTGGAGATGAAAGCTGTACTCAATATGAAACAGATTATCGTAAAAACTCCGCCAGCTAATCACAGCTGTGGCACCTGGAGTGGTTTATGAAAAGTATCAGCTCTCATTAAAGGAAATGAAGTACAAGACGCTGCTAATGAACCTTAATGGACTACCTTTCCCATTAAAGGGGATGGATGATAAGGTATAAAGGCAAATGGGTGATTCTACAAAGACCTGTGAAGGGTTTTCATGACTATTATATCCCTGCTAATTAATACAGAAAAGGTTACACATTTGTGTTTCAATCAAATGTTTATACTGTCTAATAATTAATTAATTCCTGAAGTTTAAGAAGTCCAGGACTCTACTCAGATTATATAACTTTTTCCATATGATTTATATGAGTTGCAGCATTTGCAGTGATACGATGTGAATAACATAAGTATCCTTTGTTACAGGGGGTTGTTTTAATGATCTCTTTGCAGTAGAGATCAATGCTCTAGAGTGTCTCGCATTACTAGCTGTCAATAGGGGGATGCCTGTCTAAGCAGATATCAATACTAATGGTGTGTGTGAGCGTATGAACACTGCTGGTTCAAAGTTTGGAGTCACATTAATGTTTTTCTTCTCTTCCTTCAATAATGGTTGTTTTAACAAATAAAAACTGTATAAGAATACGTATTATTTATGTTGAAATATTTTGGGCTCCAAAAGAAGAAAAGAAGATTTAACTGATTAAAACTTCCATTCAGTTGATGTCTCCACAGTGTTACATGACAGTGGAAAATACTGTTCTTTGCCCCAAAATACTGTTCGATTTTGAATTTGTTTTCCAGGACAGAAAAGTGTAAGTGATCCAAGATCATTATTGAACCACAGCAGTGCTTGCAATTGGGCTCTAAATATTCTAGAAACTTGTTTTTCTTTGGGCCCTCTCTGTAGTCTACTGAGTGGTTATATTAAACAGGTTTAAACTGTGATTTGTCAGCCCATCCAATTCCAACCGTGCTAACCCTTGACTAAACTTCTATTTCTATTTTGAGGATCTGAGGCAACACACCTAATTCCAGCTTGGTATTGTGCATTTGACACTGAAGTAGGAACCTGTTTCCATTTAAATCTGCACAGATTTGCATGCTATGTGCCCACTTTCTTTTACCAATGACTGGTGATTTCCTATATTCTTATTTCACTGTTGCTCTTAGGTATCTTTGTGTCTGTCTGCCCTTTCAACTGCCAGTCAGGCCAACAGCATTTTGTTCTCCACGTACAAAACATCTATTTGTAAAAAGGACTTTCTACAACCTAAAAGCATGAAATACCATTTGAAAATATAGCTCTCTCAGCCATTTTTTTGTGGCAGGTGATTCCATGCTTTATATTTCAAAACATTCATTCTTTCAGAAAGTGTTCATTTAAACACCTGTTTAAGTGATTGTTTGGCTAAACCCCTTAGCTTAGCAAGTACAGCCTGACACATCTCATGCTAAAGCCGTGTGTTTGGGGTTGTAGTAAGAGTGATTCTTGACATTTAAAGAGTTTGGAAGGTTCACTGCCTTTTATATTTCAGCCTTCTCTTGCAAGATTTCTAAGAGATCAAACAGTTACATCAAAAAGATAACTTTCATGTGTCATAAAGGTGCATTTTACATGCAGTGCATCAATCCTGTCTCTGTATCAGGGTTGCTTATTCCTAATCACCATCAAACAAGCAGCTCACGTCTATTTGGAAAAACGTAATTCAAGGTGATCTTATTAGTTATTGCTGATTGAACATCTCTTGTAAAGAGCGTGCAAGAAGCCTGAACGGTCGTTCCTTTGTCCTGCAACATTTCAGAAAGCTGACCAACAGTAACATCAACTGTGCCATTTGAAGTTGTCGTAATGGCTGGGCGGGTATTGCATTTTTTTCAATGTCATGGGGAGGGTCTAACATGTAAATAAGGCTGGGCATGTTCATTTTAAATAAAATAAAATATATAATATAATAATATAAGATTTAGGGTCCTTCTGGTGCAACTGTTAACACGTTTGGCTACCTAGCTAATTACATAATCTGCAGTCATAACCAGTTGTTAGTTCCAAGGCCAAGAAGCCAAGAAGCACATCATTAACTAACTACATTCGTTTGTGGGGTTATGTTAAAATAAAACCCCATTCCCAACTAGCATTTCCCCATTGTGTGGAAGACAGTCCTGGAGGCGATCAAAGTTTAGGCTAACATTAGCAGCTCTGTCCTGCTCTTTATTGTGTTTGTGCATGTTTACACTCTATCAACCCTACTAATAATACTAGCACTAACTAGCTCCACACTGAAAGAAAATGTTTCTTCATTTAAGGTTACCACTACTGGCTTTTTGCCTGGGGCGTACAGGTTTATAGCCTCAGGATTTTAGTATTACATCGGTATGTAGACGTCAAGTGCATATTTAAGACTTCTTTACAAGGTTCTTGTTTTAAAACAAGTATGCTTGAAACATTAAAAAGTCAAACACGTCCTCTAGCTGCATTAGCTTCATTAGCATGCTAGCTGCAGCTCTACGACTCAGTACTTTTCAGGAGTAAATCTGCTGCTATTATCATTAAATGTCATTAAACTGTGGATGTATCGTGTGAAACAGCTTTAAAGATGTAACAAAACAGGGGTTCGCGAACACAAGATTTCCCTGTGTGTTATCAGTAACTTTTTATCTTAATTTGCCTCTTCTCTGAAAATAAAAACCCATGTACATGTGGTTAATTAGGTTGAGCTGACATTTAAGAAGTTGGTGCACTCATCACTCATCACATTGTTAACAACAACAGCTCCCACACAC
Source organism: Lutjanus campechanus (assembly GCA_027495735.1). NCBI lineage: Eukaryota > Metazoa > Chordata > Actinopteri > Lutjaniformes > Lutjanidae > Lutjanus > Lutjanus campechanus. The sequence continues at coordinate 16,707 of JAJHUR010058580.1, forward strand.
TGTATACTTAACGCTGCCATTACTGTTACATTAAGAAAAAGGTTGCATTATTAAAGGGCAAATGATCACTTAAACATGGATGCCGGAAATAGTACAGAAATAATAAAAATGCTTACATGACCAGGAACAGAAAACAGCACAGGAGCCATTTCTTCCTTTCTTTTCAACATTTGGAAAAAAGTAAAACTGCTGGTGTAAGTGCTTTTTGCATGGCCTGACAAGACTCCTCGGCTCATAATGAAACTAATATAGCAGCAGGGTTGTTGGAATGAGTAGGGAGACATCCCTTAAGTGTAGCACCCGGGTTCACGCCCCCGTGTAATCACTTGCCGCACTCAGGAGTCCTTGAGCAAGACACTAATCCCAACTATCCCCAAAAGTGCTGCCCTGTCGCTGAACCTGACCTCTGACCTGAGACGAGTACCTCAGAGGGATCAATAACGCATTTCATTATCGCAAGATTCTTGGAAATGAACTGAATTACCGCTGTGGGCATATGGCGGCGGGAGGCGCAGAACGAGTGTGTGTGCTCAAAGTTGTGTGTCAAGTCATGCATGAGCTCCCAAGACTTTCCTGTGTGAGTGTGTGTGATCACCTGGTATAAAATTGGAGTCAGGAGAGCATGGCCTGGTCTCGCTGTTGTTTCCTGAGCACTGGTTTCCAGTGGGAAACAGGACGTCGCAGTGACGCACACGCATCTGGGCCCCATTGGAGTCGCAGTGGGACCACTCCGACCAGCTGGACCAGCTCTCTGGAAACGACGGTGACAGTATATCTCACAGCCTGTCCAGCATGTACCATATATGTGTGCACGTGTGAGTTGTGCGTGCCCTCAGCTGCACATTACTCATGCATGAGTGCCCCCTGAGAGACTAAAGAAAATAAGCAATGAACCTGTGATGGATCGGGGGCCGAGTCACAGCCCTAAGCTGCTTATCACTGAGGTGTGTGAGCGTGAGTGTGTGTTTGTACCTGGACAGGGTTGTGTGTTGCACAGTGCCTCCTCAGTGTGCAGGCCCAGGCAGATGTCCCCTCCGTAGGCTGGCGGGGGGTTGCTGCAGGTTCGCGTCCTCATGTAGTGTCCTCCTCCGCACGTCACAGAGCACTTGGACCATGAAGACCAGCATGACCAGCTGCCATCCACTAAAGCAGAGAAATCACTTTCACATCAAGCTCAAGCTTTTTGGTTATATTCATCTTGAAGGGACAGTCTTGATTATTTGAAGTTGGGTTGCATGAGGTACTCTTACCTACAGCCTCCAGTTTGGAGTCGCAGCAGGAGTACCAGTGTAGGAGGCTTAATAATGTACTGCTATGAGCAGGGTCAGCAGCAAAATGTACTTTATGTTGCTGTCAGACAGCCTTTTCCAATGAGAAACCAATGTTTTATGAGCCAAATGTTGCTTTCTCGAAACTGACTCCATTGGAAAAATCAGCAATTCTGCAGTTGCCAGTCTATTGTTGCCTTGATCAGTTAGTTTCTTAGTATTATTGTAACTTTGGTGAATCCTAACTAACCTTTCAAGACACCAGAGTCACACAATAACACAAACTAACTAACCAGTGCAGACAGTGTTAGACCAGAAACTCCTTTGTTCTGTAGGATAAAATTCCTAACTTCACCATTGAGGTTTGGTTGAGAGCAAGAGTGCAATATTTGGCTTACATAATCGTTGTTTCCCATCGCAAAAGGTTGTCTGACAGCAACGTAAAGCAGTGAAGATATTTTAAATATAGCATACACTTAAACTGACACAGATTCTTTTAAGTGGGTCTTTTTTACAGGGCAAAAATATGCTTTGCTGCTGACGCTGTCCACAGCAGTACATTACTTAGCACCCTGCTGATGAACCCCACTTCAAAAAATCTGAACTCTCTCTGTAACCTTTTTTTATTCACTTGTGAACCTGATGTAGGACAACATCCACAAAATTTCAGTTTCTTGTTTTCTATGAAAATATTCCCTACAATGTGTGCTTTCATGTTTTCAAGGATTTAGGTTCCAGGTCATTTCAAAAGACAATTTCCTCTGAACATCAAGTGATGGGAAGTCATTCCAAGTCATTTCAAACAGTGAAGCGTGACGCACAAATACGAAGCAATTTAAATATGTTTGTATGTGTGTTTGTGAGTGTTTTGAAGTGACAGGAAGTGTGCTTCACCCAGCTGCTACAGCAAACGCCTGCCCACCCCCAGAACTCTACAATCTCTCCTCTGATTAATAAAGATAAATGAAGCGTTGCAATCCTCTGTTGTTGTTCCTCCCGTCATGTGGTGCCAAGTGTCAAACAACAGTCGGTTGAAAACGTGGAAATTCATGACATTATCGGCACACAAAGAAGACATAAATAGATAAATGGGAGAAAGGGAAAGAAGGGAGGCAAAGGAGCAACAAAATAGGGGCAATCTTTGGTCCATGAATCACAACAGAAGTAAATATCCTCCTGGTCAATCATCTGGATAAAACCTTACTTCATTGTGGCAGAGAGATATTCCCTTCTCAGAATCACTTGAGAACTGCTTTTAAAGACCTGATGATGGCTGGCAGCACAGTGCAGGTAATTGAAGTTGCCGATGCTTTTTGTCATCTCAGTGTAATTTCTCTATCACAAAGTGACACACTAGTCGATTCCTGGCCCTCGATGACGGATCGTCTCATCTCGGGCGCAGACGCAAGAAAAACACGGATTCATTTGTTTCCAAACCAGATGGATGGTAGGCACAACACCTTTTCTCTCCCTCTCCTTCACAGTGCACTAATGCATTTAAAAAGCACTGGATTAGCCATAGGAGGATTACAATTGGTCTGCCGGCACGGTCTGCCTGCCTCAAAATAATATCTCACTTTCAGAGGGGTGCTAATTGAGTATGCATTAGTATTCACTGCTGCTCAGGCTGGGTTAAGTCGGTTCCTTTGGGGGACAGAAGAGTGGAGTTGCTCATCAACATACTGTAGCTATGGTATTATTACAGTCAACAAAATACGTGTACTACACGTATTAGCATATGAAAAATCAAAGTGCATTCACTCGATGTTTTACTCAAACATGTATTGGCAAAGGAAAATCAAAGTGCATTCTCTCTACACACTTTACTCAGGGGAAACACTTAAGGCAACAATACACTCTTAGAAATAAGGGTTCCAAAAATGTTCCTGAAGGGCTGAGGTTCTACCTATAACCATTTGATTCTGTAGAACCCTTTGTGTGTGTCAAGGTTTTTTTTGTGAAAGTTCCATTAAGAACCCTTTTCATCCAAACAGCGTTTTTTGAAAGAAATACTTTTTCAAAGATTGTTGAAATCCTTTAGGAACTTTTTACTTATTTACTGTCTGTAGAACCTCTCATAGGGTTTTTTTTTGGGAAACAGATTTGTTTTGGGTGTCTAGGTGGTTCTTTGACAAGCCAAAGATCCCTTTATGGTTCTAGTTAGCACCTTTAGTTCTGTCCAGGCAGAGCCTGACGCTCTTAGATCCAAACTCTTCATCTAAGTTTGCGGCTGATAACAGCTCACCCTGTTAGTAACTGCGCTCAAGCTGTTGGGAGCCTGATGGCGTGCGCTTTCAATGAATGAATTAACAGGCTGTAAAAATAGTATTGATGGCCGTTCACTCTCTCGTGCTCTTTTGCTTGCTTACAGCGTGGCAGCAGCTATGAAGACAGATTGCGGCGGCTGCAGATGACGTGCAGATCCAGGTTTTTATTGGGGTACCTAAGCCCTGCTCCACGGGGCTTGATTAATAATCATCTGAGACAACGCTCCAGCTTTTCTGTTTGGCGCCTGTGCTGGATACCAGGTGCTTTATGCCAAACTAAGCACTGGATTTCCATTTAGACAGCTTACTTCCCTTGTCAGACAGAGTATTCTTTTAATTAGAAAGCTTCCTCTCGCCGTCTTCCGCTTTGAGGAGTGTTGAAAATGCATTGTCTCAAGGCTTTTCACAACAGAATATGGCCTCCCATCGCTGGCAGCATAATTACCCAGCAATGTAATTACATACTGGAGCGCCACAGGGATTGTCTCTGATTCCTGGTGTAAATTGGGGTCTTCGTCACACCTCTTATCTGCAACTGATTTCTTTTGTGGTTCCTGATGGTTTGGTAAGTCATTTTGTCAGTGTAGTTTTTTATCCATTAATCAAGGAAAAACATAGCTTGAGTATGGGGTGGAGGAGTGTGTATTTATCTGTGTGAGAGTGAAAAACAGAGCTGGCTAATTGACTTCTGGCCTTGCAAATGTTCTTATCTCTGTGTGTCCGCTGTTTATTGTGTGCACAGTACGTGTGTCTGGCTGTTAGCAGGCGTACGTGTGTGCATTTCTTACCTGGACAAGGGGTGATGTTACACTCCTGATACTCCTGTGCTGGTCCCAGGCAGGTCTGACCTCCGTACCTGGGCTCTGGGTTACTGCAGGTTCTCTTCCGGCTGCGTATTCCCCGGCTGCAGTCTCTGCTGCACTGCGACCAGGAACTCCAGGACGACCAGGCGCCGTTCACAGTGTGGCCCGAGATCCTCCCAAGACGAAGCACCTCCCCTGTTGAGAATAGAGTCATCACTATTTCAAAACATCTACTGACCTGTGATATTGTTGCTTTTTTCTGCATTAAAATGGCATTTCCTATAAAACTCTGATATTTTCTGTAAGGAAGCGGATGATACTTGTCCTCCCTTCCTGGCATCATTTGTTTTGAAGAGCAAGAAGAGGGCTGAGAGTCAAGAGCTGCTCTTTACTCTAAAGCTTTTTGAGTATCACTGTCTCTAAAAGCATTAGCTTGATTTGTGCTGAAAGAGCAGTGTCCACTTCATGTTTTGTGTTCTTATTCAGTTATTTTGTGCAGCAGAGCAATTCAATGGACTTCATTAAAAACCAGCTGGTGGAACAACTTGTGCATACAGTATAGAGACTCAGAGCTGCTGCCAATCTGAAGTTCTGCCTGTTTACTAAATTATACTGGAAACTATATGATGTCTTTGGCAGAGAGAAAGACAAAAGCCAATTCATTAATTCAGAGCAATTTTGATTAACCATGGTACTGTAGTTGCACAGCTGAGGCAAAGGCAATGTCTGTCTGTCTGTCCACTAGATTTGGGTACTGCGGTGCCTGTTCCAATATGACCAGCACCTACCAGACTGAATCATAACACAAATTTTGGTACCAAATGTCTGAGCTGTCGATTGAAATGGTTGTCTTCTGGCGCGGACAAGCTACCTTAATCCTGGTTAATATGCAAAGCTAAATGGTCTAAAGTGTGACTGTATTTCACTCGGAAAGATTCCAACACTGGGCAGAACGTCCAACAAACGATTAAAAACAAATGTGTATATAGGAGGAGGCCTCTGGCGATACATGGGATATATGAAGCATAAGCAGAGAGACAGAGACTGTGTCAGTTCAGGCACCATTAAGGCACCAGTGCCATTTTAAAAGAAGCATTTTAGCACCAGTATTGGTAAAAACCCAAACGATATTGTCATTTTTGATCCAGACTAAAATATATACAGTAAAAAACTAATGGATGGATTGTTGTTCCAATCAGCCTCAGCTGTATTTTGTTTTTATTGATAAATAGTACACGTTAGCATGCTAATACTCTAAATTATGATGGTGAACTACTGACATTATACCTGCTAAACATTAGCGTTAGTGTTGTTAGCATTTCAAATCATATAATTTTGCTTTTTTACTTTTAGTACATATTGCAGCTGCCCTACCAAAGTATGCACTGTTGCAAGCAGTACGCATACAACTGCGACACACCACTTCCTTATAACATTGCTCCTTGAACTTTGACCTTCTTGCTCATACACCAATCACAAAGGTTTGTGGGTCAAAATAGCCAGAACACAGCATGCTGGCTTGAATACTGCAAAATCCAACCAGATGCACTGGGACATCCTGGCATTCTTGGCAAACTGCACTTGACATACTATGTATTGTGACATACCCAATCCTTTTCTGGCATATTAAGTAGTATGATAGTATGGGTACTGGAATGAACAGTTAGCCTTACTTGTGTACTAGTACTTTTTTAAGTAAAAGGAGTGAGAAAAATAACTTTTTTTATTGTAATTTTATTCAGTATTTCTTTTAATTCAAAATACTGTACAAGTAGTACTACTGCCACAGAGCAAAAAGCACAAAAGAGAATGGAGCACAATATAAATGCTGTACAGACAGATGCCACACTGACGGCGTCAGAAATCAGCCATACAAATGTAATCCATCATTTGATTCTTCACAGACCCCTTGTCATCGTCTGAAGATGGATTCAGGGAGAGCTGAGTGTGTCCTGTCAACACACGAATGCACCCCCTCATCAAACAACATCAGCTGACTAATCTGTGTACTCTCATCTGGAATGAGTTGAACAGAGGAATCCTAATGAAATATGAAACCGTAATTTCTATTAAACTATAATTACTGCATGCATTAATCAGCACCGTGGAAATGAGCAGAATGATCACACAGAGAGAGAGGGAGGCAGAAAGCTTCTGGCCTTTTTGAATGAAAAGAGTGAACTCATCTGTTTGAGTGAATGATAATCACCTCCAATGAAATTACAGTCACTGTCCAAGCACTTCTGTGATGATTCACTCATTCAACAAACTGGGTTATTATCTACTTTTTCAGATAACAA
>JAJHUR010058640.1:1875-12531 GCA_027495735.1 Lutjanus campechanus
TGATCTAAAACAACATGTGCGTGTAGACTTTGACTGAGCTGCACCGACAAACATGAGTTTAATCTAAGATTAGTTCTCATCAGAGTTTAACAAAACTGTGGTTAAAATGAGTAAATCCAGAGATAAAGTTAAGCAGAGCTCAGTACATTTCAATGCTGTCAGGACCTATGAAGTATAAAAGATGTGGGGAAAACCGTAAACGTTCATGTCCTCTGTATTCCTTAATGTTGCAGTGTTATTTAAAAAATAAAAATGCTTTATCGTTTGCTAAAGTTAAAAAGTTAAAAAAAAGTTAGCCTACTCATTTTGACTTTGCAGAGAAGCTGTAAGAGGCTCTACTTCTGAGAAAAAGTCGAGATGTATCATAAAATTCTATGTGGCTGAGTTTGTCATTTAACTTTGAGGAACTTAAATATTTTTGCTTTATCCATCTCAAAAATGCAGCTATTTTAAAACATAAACCTACTTGAGTTTGGTGCAACATGAGTAAAAGTTAAACAAGGATTTAATGCAGTTTAAAAATTAAACTTAATTCTGTTCATAAAGTTGTTGCTCATTCATTGGTTCTGTCTGCTGTTAAAGCTTTTTATTTTATTTTATTTAAAAAAATGAACTCAGGCTGTTTAAAAGATAAATTTAGGAAAGTGAAACTGAATTAAAAAGATGTTAAATGCAACATTGTGTTTATTAAAACAACAAACTGCTTCTAATCTGAGATTACAGCGGTTCATTATTTTTCTTTTCCAATCGTTCGATCTTTTCAGGTGATTTTTTTTTTACATCTGTGAATTGTTTGCTAGCAAGTTAATTAAGATTATGTAAACACACAATATCTGTACGATGTGTTTACAGTCCATGCTTTCAGTCCTGTATAGAACATGAGGTAGATGTGGGTTTCAGCCTCTTGTGGCCAAAACGAGTATTACAACAACAAACATGTAGAAAAATGATCCTTTAAAAAAAAAATCTGCAAAAAAATACAATAACAGAAATTGTCACCTGTTTCACAGATGAAAAACAAAACTTAAAGAACATAAAAAGATATATCTTTTTTACCTGATATTTGAGTTATTACAAGACAGTTTGTTATTTTATTGATTTTTGAGGATCCTGTGGACAAAAGCAGGAGTGTTTCCACAGAAATAACCACAAAGTACAACGTAAAAAATAAAATGATCTAAATAAAAAACTACCCCTGCTTCTCTTTAACTGGCTGACATACCACTCACTGCAACTCTGGCTGTGAAAATGTAAACACAAGCTCGTTTCATCTGATTTCAAGGAGAATCTCACCCGGTGGCAGCCAATCAGAACGACTTTATAGAAATCTTCTCACTGATGGTCATATAGAGGCATCGTGATTAAACTGAGACTGAGATTTCTGGTTCATGTCAGATTTCTGAAAAGCAGTGACACACACACACTGTTAAGGTGGTAAAGCTGTTGACCCCCCCCCTCCCCCCGTCAGAGACGTGCGGGTTGATTCCAGTTTGTGATACCTTTGGCTTGGTGACCTGCATAATATCTCAGGTCAGCAGATCGACTCCCTGCTGTCAGGAAATAGAAACAAATATCCTGTCATCCTACTCCACGCCATAGCTGTATGGTGCAGCGCCGTGCCAGTGGAAAAACAACATGACTGTGTGTTTGTGTGCACGCGGGTCGCTGTGTGAGTGTGTGTTTTTGTTTGTGTGTATCTTTCCCATCCCCTGCAGGCCAGCCAGCTAGTCTGCCCACAGCCTATGTGTGTGTGTGTGTGTATGTGTGTGTGTTTTATGACCTGCCATTGCAGAGTCAAGTATCTGAGGTGTGAGCTGCTTCAGATGGAGGTGACGACTCCCGGCCCTTTGATATGGAGGACAGGCAGAGATGTGGGAACACAGACGAGTCCTGCAACACACAGACACACAAAAGAACAACATGCAAAACAATCATCCCCCTTTTTAGAAAAGGAAGAAATTTACATTTAAAACCTCATTTAAATATTTAAACCGGAGCCTAATATTGATGAAACAGAGCAGCTGTCGTTTAAAAGTTAACGAACTGCCGAGTGAGATGTCCAGTTGCCACATGCTTTTTTTTCTGTTGACTTATCTTTTAAATCCAAAATGTTTTTACGCTGCTGATTTGTTCCTAAAAGAGGAGCAAATATTGTTCTTGTCGTGGCTGCTTCCTGTTATCTTTGTCGCACTGCCACTGTTTGAATGTTTAAGAGGAAGGAGGTGAGCTTGGAGTCAAACGGTGACACAGAATTTCAAAATAAAGGTTTATATTAAAGTAATGAGAGGGGCAGGTATGAGTCCTGCATCTCTGAGGCATTAAAATCCAAAAGGATGCAGTAAAATCACTACTGATGCGTTCAGGGGACACACCCAGCAAACCCCTGTTGAAATTATAGAAATAAACACTTGAATATCTCTAAATCAGTGATGTAGCAGATCGTCATGTCATCATATTTGAGTTTTCAGTGTTCCACTCGGTCGACGCAGAGGGGTAGTGTAGGGCCCCAAAAACACTTGGTTATGTTACTTTGTTCATCAGCTCAGGCTGCTTATCAGGTTGTGTGTTGAGTTTACAGCCACAGAAAAGAAACATAAAGTCAGTTTGTGTAACGTTACTGTGGCGTCTCATCACAGCACAGTTGGACCAGACTGTGAAAAGCTAATGCTAGCTAGTTAGCAGCTACATATCAGGCTAAAGACAATTAAAGTTGCCTAAAACTGGAGATCTCCCAGATACATTACAAGTAGAGTAATAAATGTGATCAGATGATCGATTGATCGATCTAAACCTTAGTAAGGTAATATTATGTAATTGTGTGTGTGTGTGTGTGTGTGTGTGTGTGTGTGTGTGTGTGTGTTTGTGTGCAGATTCACATCAAGTTAATCGAAGCTCTTCTTCCCAGAGCTGTGAACCACAGTGGAGCCATTGTCCCGGACAGGAAGAGCAAATCTAATTTAACCCAATCCCACCCTCCAACACCCCCACCCCACCTCCCCCCACCCTCCAGCTTCACCACCACCACCACCACCGCTCCCACCACCACCCAAATACCTCCAGACTAATTGGGTCTGAAATCAAACTCCGCTCACCCTGACCGGACCTCCAGCACTGTGACGGGCTCGGGGCAGGAACAGAGGGATCACTTTATATATAGAGAGCATACGGGGATTTGTATCAGACGTCAGTGTGTAAGAGGGCATTGATTAGAATTCTGATTGGGAAGACAAAAGGACAAGGAGCTACAGAGCGACCGGTCAATTATTCTGTTTCACATCATTTATTATTTACACATCAGGGCTCCTACGCAGTTTGGAAAAGTAGGGAATTTGATTTTAGTATTTTCCAGGTGTGGAAAGAAGAAAAGAGAGTGGGGAAAAAAATATGTGTCTTTCCAGACTGTTGCCCCTGTTTTGTTTTCTAAAATATAAACTTTAATTTTTTTAATTTTACAATTTTACAGTCTGCTGAGGATTTGAAACGCGGAATTTTGTTATGGAAGGTGTTTAAGAACCCTGACATATCATTAAACAAATGTTAGTGTACAGAACATTAACTTGTGGACAAGATTTGATGAGACAGGAAGACACAACATGACCCAACTACACCTGCCTGTATGACAGCGCAGACGGAAGCTGCATCTACTCACAGATGAGATATTCTAACACATTGACACTGCAGACACATTTACGTAATAAGGTGCACGTGTGCGGTGTTGTGGTTATCATTGCAGCTTTAATGCGATGAATTTGCTCCACTTGCCTGACATTTCTACATGTGCACGCTGTAGGTGAACTGTCACGATGACGTCGGCTCCACCGGTGCTCCACGGGTGTTAAAACCAAACACTCAAACAATTGATAACTTCTGTCAGATCTGGGTCTGATTAGGACGGTTTCATGATAACAGAGGATGCATAATGAGGCCAAGTCAGCTTCACACAGTTCGATTGTGAAACAGCCACACCACGATAATCTGCACTCCCATTTTATCTTCAGAACACATCACAATCAAGTGTCACGGGCCGCTGCTGTAGACTGCAGTGAACACAGTGTACGCACAATTCAACACAGCCTGCAGACACCAGTCATTACTGCAGACATGTGACTTTATTTCACACCACCCGCCGAATCATTAAAATCTCATTCCCCACGCTGCTTTTTTCAGTCGAAGATGGCGAAAGCAGCAGAAACACCATTTCTGTTTGTGTGTTCTCACTGGAGGGTGAAATAACAGCTCATTTCTTCCTAAAGTAAAGGTTACAGCTGCAAATCAGAAGTCGAGCGATTATTCTAGAAGCAACAAGTGCCTCCTGTCCTCGTTCAGCGGTTCATCCGACACAAACCAACACAAAACCGGGTTTAACGGTCGAGTGAGCCGTGTGCTAAAATAGGACGAGGTCTGTTTAATGAGTGTCCTTCAGCGCTGTCGGGTCGTCCACGTCCACTCATCTGCGTCATCCACTGTAAATGAATGAACCGGGGGGGAAAGGACACATGAATGGTATATTCTGTACGGACATTTACAGTAAGCAAAGTAGGTTAGTCCAGGCGAGCTGGGTGATAACGGTTCACTGGGAATGACCTGGAAACATGGACGTGTCAGCATGTGAGTGTGTGTGAGGCCACGGCTGCAGAGAGAAGGACAGGAGGAAGTAATTATGCAGGAAACAAAACAGTTTGAGTGAGTGAGTTTCTTTAGCTTATGTATTTTTTATTTAGCATGATGTGTTTTCAGATGAATTTATTCCAATTTTTCAGGAAATGTTTCTGATATTCCTCTGTGAACCAGCAGAAAGGAGCTCACGTACCTCCAGTGGGACTCGTACCACAGTTTGAGAATCGCGGATCCAGATAGTTTTGGTGTGTGATATCGTCTGTAGAGACGTCTGCCTTCTCTCCAGTATGATTGGACTAAATGACACTTGGCTTGTGGTGCTCAAAGCGCCAAAAAATACATTTGGAAAAACTCAACAGCAGCGTCGCTTTCCAAAAATCATTCGGTTTTGAAGATAATCCACAGACCTTGTTGTCAGCAGTTTCATGCATTTTATTTAGACTAGTCAGCTACTCTAACAGTAAGAAAACACTCAGAAAACAGTTAATATTGAGCACAGTTTATTAGTTCATAATGTTAAACACCGTATGAAAAAGCCTGCTTCTATTCATTTGAAGCTTGTTAGTCACTTTCTATCAGAGCCAAATCATATTTTAACTGCTGCTGAAATGAACTTTACACATTATCCTACAAAACTTGACAACGACTCACTAAATGCTTCAACTTTTCAGAGCGAGCAGGATCACAGAGTCTGCAGGTAAACAACAGTGTTTACCCGGAACTAACGTTAGCAGCGCTAGCAGCAGCAGCAGCAGCAGCAGCAGCTCTGCCGGCAGGTTAATGTTTGTGCCTGTGACTTGTTGCTCCAGTCGAGTGGTTATATGGCAATTTATTCTGTCACATCTTAGATTCAACTTTATTTTCATTTTCTACATCAAAATACTGACAAATTGCACTGCTGTTTACAAGCTGTCACCTATCTCACTTTACTGATAACAACATCCAGGCCAGACATTAGAGACAGAGGAGGGCTGCTGTCTGCAGCTCTGACTAGAGGGGGCAGTTAACTGGCAGTGTACATAAATAAAATGTTGACTAACAAGGATAGCGACATTTAATTGTAAAATCGACTAATTGAGCACATCCCTGGTGTCATGTAGGAACTATTTTCTTTGTAATGGAAAGAAAAAAACTTTCTGGAAAATTCTACTGCAGAGAGAAAGTAGTTCCTGCATGAAACCGCTCACAACAAGGTCTGTGGATTATCTCGAGTAACCGGGTCCTGATTTCTGGAAAGACACATTGCTGTTTTTAAAAAATTGTTGTTGTTTTTGGCGCTTCGAGCTTCGAGTGCCATCTAGTCCCATTATATCTGAGAGATGACAGAACTCTGCAACTCACACCAAAACTATCTACAAGGATAAAGAACACTACACACCAGAGGGAAAATATGTATTTTCCAATTTTACTTGAACTCGCCGTTTACAGGGTTAGGGTTAGGTGACGCTGTGTGTTAGATATTCAGCTATTATCCCCCTCACACACACACACCAGATGCTAAATAAGGCCGTCATGCAAGCATGTTGTCTCTCTGTAAATGTCCTGTCATGTCTAAATGAAGCCACAAGGGTCATTTACATCACAGAGACCTGCGTCTGAATGACAACAGGACATTACTCCTGAAAACATTCAAACCATTTCCTCTGTGGATCTGAAGGAGCTTCCAAAGTATTATTTATTAAAGATAAATAATATAAAAATAGAATAGAATAAAATATTTTGCTTTGTTCAAGGGGGGCAGGGGTTGAGACGCACTGTTAATGTAGCTGCTTTGGGGTGAACATTAATATTTTTAATAATGCACCAGGTTAGAAGCTTCTTTGTACAATTTACAGCTTTAGTTCTCTGAGAATCTCTTTCATATTATCCAAGCAGAATTGGTATTTTAACTGAAATATCCCAAACAGAATCAATATTGATGTCGAATCCCAGCCCTACTCAAACGAGGTAGGAACTAAAAACAAAAACAGGACAGACTGGGGGTTAAAGGTCAGGATATGTCAGGCGCTGGTGCCCGTTGCTCTTTGAACTGAGTTCAGGTGAAGAGTTTCCATGACAGAGACGAGCCTCCGTCGGCTCCCTGGTGAGGCAGACATTCACTTGTATGTGAACAAACCACCGACTTTCTCTCATCACAGTGAGCTCAGACTGTCAGGATGTTCTCACAGCATTATTTACATGTTAATGCTCAACTTTCACCAAGTTTTGTGCTATTATTATTATTATTATCATTCAGGTCAGTGTTTCCTGTTGACGTTGTTATTGTTGTTGTTTTTTTTTTGCTCTCAGTCTCCATTCTCACTGTTTCTCATCAACCTCCAGAGGAAGTGGGGGCTGTAAAGTGTGTGTTTTTATTTCACACCTCTGTCTCTATCTCACACCTATGCTTCCTGATGTCTCGGCTCCACTGTAGCGTCTGCAGCTTGCGCTCCGTGTGAGGAAGGAACTGTTTCTTTGAGTGTTTTTCTGTTGCCGGTTGTTGTCTTTGTCAACCCTCAGTTTCAGTCTTTGCAGCCCGCTGATGGACAGACGGTCTTTGTCCAGGCTGTGTGGAATAAAGACGTGATTGTGGGACGGGGCAGGCGTAGCTGAGGGACCCGTACGAGGGTCCGTCGGCCCCCAGATGGGGCGGTCGTGGTTGAAGTTAAAGATGTGGGTGGCTGAGCAGAGGAATTAATTCCCAATGCAGTGAACATGATGACACCAGCGAGTGGAGGAGCGCGGGGCGGGAAGTCTTTTCTCCCGTTTCACTGTCCTGACAGCCCGCCGAAAGCCCCCCACCCACACCCTGCCCTCCCCCTCCTCCTCCCCCTCCTCCTCCGCTCAATGGGACATCTGACACCCCCCCAGCTGCAGAGGCTCAGTGAGGATTTACTGAACAGCGATGGTCTCTTCACTCTCTTAATTTAATTCACTGACTTTAATGACACGACTGTTGATGAGACACAATGAGGCTGCAGCAGAGAGCAGAACCTCCACGTTCAGAAACGGTTTAATGCAGACAGACCATATTGTTGTTATATTTTGTTCTGTTATTGATAGTTTATAAGCACTTAAGTTCCACAATTTAGCACATTCAAACATACAAAAACCCCAGGAAATCACCAAGGATTTTGGGAGTTTTTAAATATAGTTGATGTTAGTTTTGCAGTTCTGGAGTAAACTTGGACAGATCCCGTAATTTTGCACTAAGTCTGAGTATATAAAAATACAAATTAATGTGAAGGAACCTGTGTGACAGCTAAAGTATAGCACACTGTCCGTATACAAAACATTCAGATAAACAGGCTGAAAAAGGGAAAGAAATGAATCAGTACGATACAAGATTAGATTACTGAGACGGCACGTTAGACTGAAGAGTGGAGAGATGATGAGATATGATGGAAGAGAGACAGAAGTAATGAGACAAAGGTCCCCTGTCAGACTGATGGACGGCGCCTTGTTTGTTGTTTTGAAGTAGCCATCAACTTGTGTCACCTGGTTCTAGAGTTCATGTCAGGGAAGAAACATCTGTTTCCTTGTCCTGGTTTCAGACGTACAGACACGACTCATCGTGTGTATTTGTTGTCAGTATACAAGTCAGTGAACTTCACTGTTGTAAAACATGCAGTGATGAACGTGGTTTTGATGTGACGCTTTCATTTAAACTTAAAAGAAAAAGAAAACTCATCTCAAGGTCCTCGTACTCCACAACTTTAACCATATCACATGATCTTCACAAGTCACTGTTATACTATATAGTCAAAACTAGCTATGAATTAGCAAGTCATGCAGGATTTGAACGCAGCAAATCTGAAACTATAAGTTGATTTTTTTGACGTTGTGCCCACAGATCTCCTGACACCTAAAGAGATATACTTTGCTTTTAACTATGCGTCCACGTACACATGACGTCTGCCTCGTGTATCCTGCGTCCATCTGGAGCGTCAGTTCTGGACGTCCTCACAAATTAAGGCCACATGTCCACAAGATGCAATGCACGCATGAGCGACAGGGGCAGAATACAGTGAGACGGGGTCAGGGGGGTCAGGAGATCCGTCACCAGCAACAACAACGTCGGAAAGTTTTGAGGACGGGCTCAGTGAACACGTCCGCAACTGCCCTCATGTTTACGACGTATCGTTGCTACACAGCAACAAACATGCCTGTTACAACAGCTGGCGACAAATAAGTTCAGTTTTAGAAGTCGACGTCAAAATGTGTCGAAATAAATGCAGTTTTTTATTACTGATCACGTATTACATCACTTTACTCTCATCACAACGTTCATTATTAGAATAAAGGTCACGTCAGTTAATCTGAATTATTAACCTTAAAATACCCTCTGATCCTGGGGGTCCTTCAAGTGGACAGACTATTAAACCCTTTTAAAGGTCGTTGCTTCATATTTTTTCACAGTAAAGCATCACTCAGACTCTTTTCTGATTCATTTCGATCTACAGGCTCAATCAGCACATCATTTGCTCAGTAACATCCCCTCCGTCCCCTCTGAGATCTGCAGCCGAGGTCGTTTATTAGCTGGCAGAGTTCCTCAGCAAATATGATAATGTGCGCGTGGTGGAGGGCTTGTTATGGTTCCCACAGATTTACGTATAAAGCACTTTCTAAATGTGGTCGAGTCTCTATAAGAAGAAGATCTGAGCTCAGGTCAGAAAAAAGAAACTCTGAGAAGCTCAGAATGGTACAACTGTTATACTGTTTCCACAAGTGGCACAAGGTTAAGTTTTTCCCTCACACTCCTGCCCTGCCCAGCTCAAATGTACTATAGGAGTGCCAGTGGATGGAGTGTGTGCCAGTGGATGCCAACTACACACACACACACACACACACACACACACACACACACACACACCCATGCCAGTAACAGCGTGAAAGACAATCCCCTTGAGAAAAGCAGCATTTTGCGCCAGAAGCTCGGGGAGGGAAATCACGTTAAGCGATGTGTGAAACCTCCGTAGAAAAGTAGATAAATTGAATGCAGCTAAAATTTCCTATTATGTTCCTATTATGGGGGCTGTAAAGGCTCGACATCAGAGGCAGAGCTGTCCCAGAGAGAGGCGGCTTCTTGCTAAAGAAAGGAATTTGTCACTCAAGCTCCTAAACTCTTAAATCTCCTCTAATACAGTACAATCAGCAGCCTCTAATGTTCACAGAGCGGCTCTGCCTCTCCGCTCAGACTGCGGGCTCTGCTCCGATTTTATGCCTCCTCTCTGAAGATGAAAACAATCTGGGTTCCCAAACTCAGAGTGTGTCTGCATGTGTGTATGTTTTATACTGTATGTGTGCCGATGGGGGTCCATATACCTCCACCCTCCCTCCCTCCCTCCCCTCCTCTCTTCCCATAGTGGTAGTGTTTTGGCTAGTGGCTCTGAAAGCCTTTTGAAGTCTCTGGTGTTATCTGGGTGTCAGCTGTGGCGAGGATGGTCAAGGTGGGAGAACAACACTCTCACACACTCACAGACACACAACCTGTGTGTCAGATAGTTGCTGCGTGGACAACTGGAGTCGTTAAATGAAGTCATACGTTGTGTTTTCACTCTGTTTGAAGTGTGTGTGTGTGTGTGTGTGAGCCTCTGGATGAGCGTGTGGAAGCAACAGAGGGCGACTTGTAGAAGAAAAACTGAATTTATTTTAAATGTGTGATTACTGGCAGCCACTACATGTTTAAAAAAAAACTATTCACATATGTAGGAAATCCATCATTAACACGTAAACAGGAAGTTAGGAGCAGCGTTTGTGCTGCATATTGGTGCAACGTGCAAAATAGTTTTGAATCCACTCACACACACCCTGATGGTGGTTGGTTATATGAGTTATAGTTTTGTTTCCCAGCAGGCCTACCAAGCTCAGAGACGAAACACACACACACACACACACACACACACACACACACACACACACTAAGTTTGGAACAAACTCTCAGCCCTTCATCAGTCAAACGTCGTGACTCCACAAGCACCAACATTTATACACACACACAGGAAACAGTAAAATCAGGTGAAGGTAGAAAATTGTTTACAGCAAATATGGAGCCTGGAA
>JAJHUR010058779.1:0-10012 GCA_027495735.1 Lutjanus campechanus
TGGGGGGGGGGGGGGGGGGGGGGGGGGGGGGGGGGGGGGGGGGGGGGGGGGGGGGGGGGGGGGGGTCTACATGCGGGGTTGGGAGGGACGGGCTTTATTGTATGTTTCGTCCTTTCTTTTTTGTTTGTTTTGTTTTTGTTTTGTTTTTTCTTGTGAAGCACTTTGTGTTGCATTTTAATATGTATGAAAAGTGCTATATAAATAAAGTTTGATTTGATTTGATTTGATATTTATCGCATCACGAGCATCACAATGTCCCCTTTTTGCTCTTACTGAATGTGTGAATGTGCCGTCTGAACAGGTTCCCCAGCCCCCACACTGTCATACAGATCATCACACTGAGTAAACTGTACAGGCTATTGATGGAAATATTCAACAACACATCGTCACTATTGATGTCTGAACAGCCTCATAAAAGTGACATTTTAGAATTCTTCATATTATAAACTATTGAAATTTGACAGATTCGATCTGTATGACTACAAGCAGGCAGGAGCTGGCTCTGACTTTTTCCAAAAAACGTCTAAAATAATGATTTCAAATTTTTAAAAAGTTGAGTTAGTATCTTGAAAAATTATTTTGTCTTTTAAAAGTAATCAACAAACTCAAAATAACTTTTGACACTTAAGTGTTCATTTTTAAATACTAAGTCATTATTTTGAATTATTTTCAGAGTTTTGCATTATTCTTGCTCAATATTTTGAGATGGGGAGACCTGATGCAGGACAAATTTATGATGAAAAAATATCAAATCTTTGCAAATTCTTAATATTAATTATGAATTTGTCACAGGCAATTTTCACAAATTGGACAAAGGAAAACTCAAAAGGAGCGCATATGAAATAAAGTGGTGCTGTTTATCTTTGAAGTTGAAAAAGCCTCCACACATCATTAGCATTACGATGAACCTTTTTGTTCCTACTTAATGTGTGAATGTACCACTGAGCAGACTTTCCAGCCCCCACACTGGAGGACATTGGCAGGCTTCCAGAGGGCTTTAAGAAGGGCAGGGAAATTTGAAGTGGCTGCATCTTTAAATCAGGACTCAAAACATTACTGTCTCCTGCAGCTTTCCAGTGAAGTAGATTCATAAACTCTGTAGCCACTGTTTATATATTTGTTTGATTTTGCTTTTGTTTTTATTGTCTTTAAATGCTATTTCTGTAATGTTTTAACTGTTTATCAGCTTGCTTTTGCCTGTTCCTTTTTATGCTCTTTTAATCCGATTTTAATGTTATAAGATTTAATGTAATAAAAATGTAATACACAGCAGACCAAGTTTCAGTCGAAATATAATAATAAAACATATTATAATTAAATAATATTTTTTGCCCAAAAGTCACATCTACAAACAGTAAATCACAGAGTTAAAGAATGAATCACTGCTCTCATCTACAAGTATATTATGTAACCTGAAAATATAACGACTGACAGCAGAGTTTCTTCATCACAGGTGAGTCATGTTACCTGTCAGGGTTCTCACCTGTTCAAGTCCAGATGAGCTCAAAGAGACGTTGGACCTTCGTCTGCAGACACTGACAGACGCTGCTGGTGTCTGTGTTCATCTGACTGACAGCCGTCACGTCCTCATACCTTCAAATACAAATCCAGACACGTCAGTGTGACATGAGAGCAGAAATATGAGACATCAACAATCTGAGTTACACAAATCAAGTGATGATCAACAAAGTTTTACAGTCTGTTTTAGAAGAAATGTCCCTCTTTGTGTTTCTGTCCCTCCACTGCAGCTCAACGAGGAAACAAACAGAGAGAGAATTTCATATGAATTTAATCAAGCTTTAGGTCATAAATGTGTTGAATTTACTGTGTGAGCACTGACTTAAAGAATCAGTGTGAAAACTTCCTGAAGGCTCTGTGTTATTTCTCATCATTCTTCACTGTAATATCTAAGAAATGACATTCTGATTCTGTCTGCTGGCTTTTTAAAGGATCAGTCTGTAGGATTTAGTGGCATCTCACCTCGTCTGCGTTTGGTTTGTCCGTTCTGGGCTACTGTAGAAACATGGCGGCCTCCGTGGAAGAGGAGCTGCTCCCTCTGTAGATTCTCATTCTCATTCTAAGGTACCAAAAACACAACAAGTCTTATTTTCAGGTGATTAAACACAAATGAAAACATACTGATGAATAATATTATCTTCCATTTCTGACAGTAAATCCTCCTAAATCTGACTGACTGGACCTTTAAAGGCTTCAGGGACATTTGGCTGTTTTGTGTCCTTTAAGCTTTTTGAAGATTCAACTTTAATGAAGCTTTGAAAGAAAAAGTTCAAGTTGAACTGCATTTTAATTTTAATATCCAAGTTTAGAAACATGAAACCAGTCTAACCAGTCAGTGTAGGTCTGATTTTATATTTTGTATATTAGAGAATTTGTCACATGATCCTACAAACTGAATATAACTTATAGATTGACTGGTCTCTTGTGTTAATGCTGATACAGTAAGTCTAAGAATATATCATGCTTCAAAATGACGACTTCTTCAGCTTCCTGCCTCGTGTAAATATTCCAGCTAACAGTGAGTATTTAACTCTTCGTGCTCATGTGGAGCCTGATGAAGAGAAACAGAAATTGTGATCAGAAAAAAAAGACAAACTGTTTTTATTTCATGTGGACATGACTGATATAATGTTTCAACCACAGATGGTCTTCAGGTCAAAGTGAAGAAGGACTGCACCAAATGGTAAAAGAAAAATCATCTTGTGATTATTTTGACAGATGTTACAGTTGTGATATGAAAACAACGATTAAAATCATGATGATGTGACATTTGTTGTTTTCTTCCATGTGGAGAAGAAGATTTGCAGGTCAGGACGTCTCTGCAGCTCTACAGGACGTCATTATAATGATGTTTGTCACAGTTTTCATTTATCATAAAACTGCAGCTTCTGTGATTCACATATTTGTTTCAATTGTCAGATGTAAATATGATTATAGAGTGTGGTCGAGACCTACTCTATATGTAAAGTGTCTTGAGACAACTTTGTTGTGAATTGGCGCTATATAAATAAAATTTGATTTGATTTGATTTCACTAAGTGTGATTTTCATCGTATTTTAATGAACTATGCAGCTGTGAAGTGAAGACGTGAACACAGCTGTATTTGATCATGATGAAACGTGACATCATCAACCATTAAAAGAGACCATTTTATATTTTATTGGACAAATCATAATATAATGTAGGAGAGAACAAGCAAAGAATGTGACTTCAAAAGAATATTTATTTGGGTGCAGAGATTCATTCTTTAACGTGTTAGATTCGTGTAAAAAGCTGAACATGAATCTGAAACAAATTGATGCAGCACCAGTGTATCGATACATCTAATTAGGACATATGTTTCATTTTTGGCATCAGGAAGCAGTATCAGCATTTGACTTACAAAGGCTAAAAAAGTATCTGTTAAGGTTTTATCATACAGAATGAAGACTTTTAACAATGTATAGGCTCATATACTGTCAACTCTGTTTACAGCAACCTAACCTTACAGTAAAAGTTTTCACTAATTTATTCTAAGACCTCACCTCAAGCCCTGTACCATCCTCTCCTTCTCCTGTCTCCTTCATGCTGCATTGCTGCTCCTAAACATACAAAATAACTTCAGAGATGCACGTCTAAGGTTCAGCTCGGGCTCATTTTAAAACTAAACGGGGAAAAAAAATCCACTTATCGATCACTATGGAGAAGAATTTCATCATATAAATGTGCAGAACACTAGTGGGGTGCAGCTGATAACCTAATCATAACCCAAACCCTTATAGTACTGTGGAAATAATGAAATAATTATTGAAAATTTATCTTTAAAAAAAAATCAACTTGACATCAGTCCTCACCTGTTCTCCTTTCTGGATCTATTATAATCAATAATATGATTTTTAAACCTTAATTCACACCCTGAAGCTCCACCTGGCTCTCCTATCTTTTCCCTGAATGAATTACAGTTCTTCTCATGATACAATTGTTTGTGTTTAAAAAGTAATAACGGGCTAATACATATTTCAATAATCAATTTCAGACCTCACCTGAGCTTCCTCAGTCTCTCCACCTTTCACTGCTTCACCTGCCTCACTACTCTATGTAGCTACTATCATTCTCCTGATAAGACATTATTGCACATCATATCTAATATAATGTCATACGTGCTGAAATGAGATGACAGGACATTTTGGCTAATGTTGACGTTACTTGGGAACACTGACAAAGTTAGCAGTTAAATAATGGACGAGTGACCATCCCAGGATTAAGATGATTTAACTCAAAAGATATGGTTCATAAATGTGAACGTAAACTAACAACAAGACGTTACAAACAAGCCATATTCATGGCAACGTTCCCTACAGACCGTTTTAACTTGTCCAGAAGAGTTTCTGTCATCAGACGGGCGGACGGGCCAGTGACATGACGCTGCGTTGCGCTTTCAAAATAAAAGCACGTGAATTAAATATTTAAAAATCTAATATTTTTCTCCTCCGCGGTATAATTTTTGGGGCCCCTGTTGGATCGCGGGGCCCTACGCACTGTGCGTGTTCTGTGTGTAGGCAGGGGCGGCCCTGCACTTGGGTCAACCCCGTCAAAAAAGTCTTAAAACACTCCCGCTTCAAAGTATTTTATTTACCTTACTTATGTTTAAATATCATTTATATCTCACTGCTAAATAACCCTTTTGTTTCTTTCTTTCTTTTTTCTTGAATAATTCTTGTTTACTTTGTCTGAATCTGTATTCTTCCTGTAAAACACTCCACCATGAACTCTCAGATAGGTTGGTTTCTCTTCAACAGTCAGCAGCCAGTTGTATAAATAATGAAGAAACAAAAGTGTATTTAACACTCACACAGACCCAGGAGCGCTCTTTTCTTTCACTGAAGTTGTGTTGATTGTTCTGCAGAATGATAGAGTTGAATCTGTGAAGTCTTTCTGAGCCGATGAGCAGAACAAAGATAAAGAGCAGTGAACACTCACTTCACCAAACAGGAAGTCTGAGAGCACAGTCTCATTTCCAAATACAGGAAGAGACTTGCAACTTGTGTCACATCAACAGTGAGGCGTGGTTATGAGCTCTGCTGACTTTCTCATAGGAAACTACAGGACGTGTGAGAGGACAAGTTTTTTTTCCCTGCAGATTTTTTAAAACCTTTATTTACAATTAACAATTTTACATTATAAACATCACTGTTTCCTGCAGGGGATTTGAAAAAATAAGAGCAGTAACAAAACAAAAATCCATAGAATAAATACAAGAAGGGGGAAAAAAGGAATAAAATAAAGGATACTCAATAATGAATACACTATCATCAATCTTTATAATATTTGTCAAAAACAGAGTCAGTTTTCAGAGCCTTCTTGCTCTTAAGACCATTGATAGTTGTGCAATATTACTTTAGTTCATGCAGAAAGTGATCAAAGCTGGGTTTGGAGTCAGTCCATTTTTTCTTGTGAATGTGAAATTTTCCTAGAAAAAAGAAATAGCTGTACAATTTTAAAAAATTCTATTCAGTCTCATTTTCTTCAAAACAAATAAAAATGTCTTTTTCTTTTAAGTGGCTTACTTTCTTTTTTATTTTTATTTATTTATTTATTTTTTTTTACCAATTTTCCTGTTAATGTTATTTTGAACATCCCTCCAGAATATTCTAGAATACCCACAGTGATAAAACAGATGAGTTAAAAATGTGTTTAGGGAAAGTATTCCATATATTGTGTTTTTCTTTGATCAAATTAGTTAACCATTTTACTTTGAAAGTATTATTTAATGTTTCAAAACTTAATACCTCAAGACCACCATCCCTTCTGATGTTACATAAAATACCTTTCCTTAAATAATGAGATCTGTTCCTCCAAAATAAAATCGAATAGAGTTTTATCTAACCTTTTGTATATTGCAGCAGGCATTTCAAGTGATAAAGACACATATACAGCTTGAGATATCCTCTCCGCTTTAGAGAGTAAAACTCTACCATTCAAAGAGAGATCTCTCATCAGCCACATATTGAACTTTTTTATTTGTTCCACTATAGGGTCAAAGTTTAAGTTTAAGTTTTTCATTTTTATCAGTTACAACACCTAAATACTGTATGTAACCGCATTCTTCACAGGGATACCATTCACTTCAGATTGATCACATTCCTTTAGTGGAAAGATTTGGTCAAATTCATCTTTAAACGTGACACAGCAGAGAACTCTTCAATACAATTAACAGCTTTGATCACCTCTGGCCTATTAGACAAAAAAACTGTGGTATCATCGGCCAGTTGTGCTAATTTAAATTCTCTGTCTACGGCCTTTATACCTTGAAATAAACCTTTTTTAATATGCACAGCCATAATCTGAGTTACAAGGAGGAACAAGAAAGGACTCAGGGGACATCCTTGTCTTATTCCCCTACAGATGTCAAATCTGGAAGTAGCACTGTGGGCTAGCTTAACAGAGCTGTTACATCCACTATACAGTGTTTTAACACTTCATAAAATGACTTCCAAAACCAAAACACTTCATAGTTTTAAACATAAATTGGTGACTTATCATGTCAAACGCTTTGTAAAAATCAACAAATAAAATAAAACTATCATCCAATATATATCCATTGTAATCAATCATATCTAATATTAATCTTACATTATTACATATATTTCTTCCAGGAATAAAACCAGATAGTTCTTTGTCAATAATATCATCCAGTCCAGACTTTAATCTTTTAAGAAAGACCATGGCAAATATCTTTGCAATGTTTTTTAACAAACTAATTGGTCTCCAATTCTCAATGCTCAATTTATCTTTTTTTGGTTTAGGAATCAATTTAATAAGACCTTGACGAAGAGCAACTAAAAATGGGGCTAATATCTCACTAAAATCTTTATAAAATTCACATATTAACCATCATTACGAGGAGATTTGTTATCTTTTAGAGAGTCATTACATTTTTGTACCTCTGTTAAGCTAACCCTCAGGTCACACACAGTTTTAAAGCCATCATCAGTACCTTTAATGTTCTTTTTAATATCTTGAAGAAATAAATCAATGTTACCTTCATTTTCAATGTCAACAGCATATAATTTCTGGTAGAAATCAGCTACATACTGGGAAATATATTTTTCATCTTCCCATATCTGGTTATTAATTTTAAGTTTACAGAGAAAAGATAACTCAAAGTTACTTTTTTCCAAATTAAAAAAGCATTTGGTGCACATTTCCCCTTGTTCTAGCCACTTCCTTCGAGACCTGACAAAGGCTCCTTTGGCTTTTTCCTCATACACTTTGTCCATTTCAAGTTGTAAAGCTGACAAATCTTTAATTTCTTCTCCAGACAGACTTCATTTCTCTGAAAGTCTTATTATTTTTGTAATTATCTGACGTTCTCTTTCTCTACTTGCTTTAGCAATTTTTTCCCAGATGCAATAGCCTTAATCGTAACAGCCTGATGATCTGTAAAGACTGTAGGTTCTATTAGCACGGACTCCACCTTACCATCTATGTCTGAGGAGATCAACCAGAAATCTATACAAGATTGTTGAGATCTGTCCTTATTACTCCTGGTATATATTTTTTGGTTTGGATTTCTGTGCCTGCAGATGTCAATTAGACCCATCCTGCCACAAATAGTCCCTAATTTATTCATTACTCTGCCTTTAGGAGGCCATCTGTCCAGATTTTCATCCATCACTGTATTAAAGTCTCCTCTCCATAATACTTTGGCTGTAGGGAATTAGGGAATATTAGTAACAGCTGGATAATGTTGTCTTCTATTGTTGAAAATATAACTGCATTATTTGTATCTGAGAAGTGATTGATAATGTTAGCTTTAAATTTCCCCTGTAATGTAGCGACCCCTGCTGACCTGTTGCTACTGAAGGAAAACCACACATCTCCCCCTACTGACTCCTCCAAAATGACACGTCTGTTTCTGAAGCATGAGTTTCTGGTGAAGAAGCTTCTCCTTTATTCTGGCAATATAAAAATAAACACATTGTCTTCAATTGATTTATAATGCCTCTGGCATTAACAGAAAGAACACAAATTGACATCCAAAATGACTAAGACTGAAAAAGTAAATAAAACTTTTGCGTCTGCGACAGACCAGAACAATCATATATTAAAGGGCTTATTATAAGGCAAGGCATCTTTATTTATATAGCACATTTCATACCAATAGGCAACTCAACTGTAAGTGAAATTTAAATAGTTGATGTCAGCTAGACTACCCCTACTTTACCAGAGATTATCACAAGAGGCACAGACAGACACAGACAAAGTACCTTTTAATTCAATTAACCCTTAAAAACCGTATTCATTTTAAAGCCTATTGCCTAGTAAGCCAACATAGAAGAAGTTAAAAATCATGATCTCATTCAATCAACATTCAAGATCATGTTTTCATTCATTTTTAAGTATTTTGGGTAATCTGGACTCAGAAACCTTTTTAGCTCATTCTTCACAAAAGTGACAATGTTTTCCTCCAGATGCTGAAAAGAGTAAAATATGACTGAAAATTCTTGTATTTTATTGGGAACTGAGGTAAAAGTTGTTGTTGGACAGTTACACACCATAAATGTGGTGTCCAGGTCTTCTGGATGCTGCTGGACTCACTGACCACCAGGAACCTCTGACTTTTGCTCCTGAAGTCTGGGGAGAAAACAGGAAATATGACGTCTTCAAATATCAAAAGTTATACATGGTTGCATACATAGCTTTGGCTGCATTTCATGAATTAGATGAAACAGTTTTCTGGCATCAGTGATGTTGGTGTGTTATATTTGTTTGCTAATTAGCATCTGTACTGAAAGACCTGGGTGAGGAAGGTTACAGGCCGTGCTTATAATAGTGAACTAGATTACACCACACAAGCAGTAAGGAGAGATTTTGTGTTTTTTCTTTGTGTTCTGTTTTTACATTTTAAAACTGGTCATCATTCACTTCATTGGTACTGGATTTTGCTGCAACGCTGTCTTCTGCTGAAACTCCTTCACCCATCATCACATCAGCACATGAGTGTGTAGATATTGACTGAATTTTCATTTTTGGGTGAACAATTGCTTTAGAGCACACTGAGCTATAGAGAACTGTATTTTTTCTTTTAGGACTATAAACAATGTTTCTAATATTCGTACATTAAACTGATTTAGGCTGGGGTGACATGTTGACATAATCAATCACGAAATCATGCCTCGGCATCTAGTTATGAACTGCTCCACCCGGTCAGAGCATGGATTCACGGCTCTCTTTCATGCCACAAACTCAACATGACTTATCCCAGCAGGACAAACTGCTCCGCATGAGTGCTGAGGGTGAAAACACCAAGAGATATCTCTTCCTCCTGAGGCTGCAGCAGCAGTATTGTC
Source organism: Lutjanus campechanus (assembly GCA_027495735.1). Taxonomy (NCBI): domain Eukaryota; kingdom Metazoa; phylum Chordata; class Actinopteri; order Lutjaniformes; family Lutjanidae; genus Lutjanus; species Lutjanus campechanus. Next base: position 9,351 of record JAJHUR010058779.1, read on the forward strand.
CTGTTTACTTTCTGTCAGCACCCAAACATGTTATATGGGGATTATCAACACATGGAACATGTTTCTGTTAGTAGAAGCCACTCAAGATAGATTTTCTAGATGTTTCTTTATCATCCTCTTGTTATGTGATGTCTGCACTGCTGCTATTAACTTTACACCTTGCATCATCTCGGAAGGTCTCGGGTCTAAATACATCTCTGATTTACTTGAACGTTATGAAGCATTTATGGTAGAAAACAGCCTATGGGATCAATTTAATTTTAGTTCACAAGTACATCTCAGTAATCCAACATTACAGTAGAACAACAGAATGGCAAAACAGGGAAACAGCAATGAAAATCATATCTCAGAATCTTTTATACTAGTGACATGGTCTTGTGTTCGTGTATGCGTGGGTGAGTGTGTAGATGCGTGTAACTCTAAGCTAATGTGGTGGGTGTGTATGTAACTATGACCTAATCAGAAAGTAAGTTTGTACGTGACTAGGGATCCCTCAGATCATCTGGAAGAGTTTTACTCAGTGTTCCCAGGATCAAAACCAAACAAGGTGAAGCAGCCTTTAGTTTCTCTGCTCCGCACCTGTGGAACAAACTTCCAGAATATCTGAGGTCAGCTGAAACTATCAGCTCATTTAAATCAGGGCTAAAAACTTGACTGTTTAC
>JAJHUR010059040.1:2014-23279 GCA_027495735.1 Lutjanus campechanus
AAACGTTAGCCACCTTCTCAACCAGCTAGCATAATGTGGTTGCTAGCAGATTGGTGTGTTTGTGGTCACATCATGCTTCTCTGCAGCATCCATACAACAATACGCTCTTTCCATTTGTTGAGTCACTGTTGTCATACTGTCTACTGCTACTGTGACTGGCTCATCTGTTTCAGACTTGTGAGTATTCGATGTGATATGATTGGCTGAGAGTTCATTTGTCATAAACCAACTTGCCCATTCATCGTCCACTTCACTTTACACCAGCAAACTGATTTGCAGTCGAGTCCACAGCTCTGTACAAACTATTGGCATTGGATCTTAAAAAGCAACATCAGTCTTAACTTAAGCCCACTGGCAGGAAAAAAATCTTTTGTTGTACTGTTATTTTTTGTAATCTTATTTTTCCCCTCATTTATCCATTTCTCCCTGAGTGCTAACAAGGCCTGTTGCATGCTGCAAGTGGAATATCCCTGAGGGCACAAATTCAGCTGCTTAGGTCATTGTACAACGTCTAAAATTCACAGTCCAAACACGAGGTGAGTCTCTCCTCGTCGCTGAAAAGCTGACACTTTCTCAGAGCCTCGAGGTTTTCCTCTGACGGTAGCGATATGTTGATGCCACAAGGGAAACACCGCAGATGGACAGGCACTGCGGCGGCTGTCGGCAACTCAAGGACTGTCATCTAGGTAGAAAAAAAAATAGCGTGGTTGGTGTTGATTAAAGCAAGAGATTGAGGCAGAGATAGGGAGGGGTACAGGGAGAAAATGATATGCTTGAGGAAACTTCAAAAACCATAGAAGAAATGAAAAATAAGCCCCATTAATGCTCTCAAACCACCTGCAATCAACCTTAATGTACAATTATGTAGCAGTTCCCCGTGTTCAGCTAAAGTCTGAGCTTTACTTCGCCCAGCGTGTGTTGTAGATGTTAAACAGATGTGGGCGTTTGCATGTGTGTGTCTCTTACAGATACAGCATACCACGCTCTCTGCTCAGTCCCAAGTGGTTGAGAGACATGCTAACTTCAGGTTAAAAGCCTTCGCAAGCATATAGAAATTTGCATAAGTACATGCAGCAGCTCAATATATCTACATCTGCTCCTTTCATAAATGTTCTGAGGCCTGCAGAGGGTTGGTGCTGCATACTTGTACTCAAACCAATAGTCCCTGATATTCTTATGGTGTGCAAAAGTGCACATAAACACCAAAAATTCCTCCCAGCTCACCACTTATGTACAAACTGGTGGAGGTGTTTTTCTATTCTTTATAAAACTTTTTTTTGATACTCCAGAGTTCTCTCAGATGGGGAGAATCAAAACATAGAAAAGAAGCAGATAGATATACAGACAGTCGTTTGAACTTTGTAATGAAAGTCGTTGTCGCGCTCTATAGGGGAAGCAGGCTGATAACTTATTCATCTGCCTTTTATGTTTGTGCGTGTTCTCTCATCGCCTCTCCCATGTGCCGCCTCTTTCTAGTTCTCCCCAATGTGCTCCCAGATTAGGTGCATCCACCAGTTAATGTACCACATCAATAATTCTATATGGGGGAATGCAGAGAGCAGAGGGAGTGGGAGACGGAGAAGGAGATGGAACGGGGCCAGAGAGGGAGGAGGAGGCATCAATCCACTCCATCCTAAGCTCCTTCCATCTTACACCATTCACCACCAAAACCTTTGAAGTCTTCCAATCCTCTGATGTAATGTTAGTTAACTATTTCCGGTATTTTATTACTATTATTTACTACTTATTCTCTTCATGTCCTTATATATCTTCAGTTCTTTTTTTTTTTTGTATAAACCTAGTCAGGGCAGCTGTTCTAATATTGCATGGAGCTGATGAACCAGGCCTAATAGCAGGTCAACCTGCAGCACATCCATAGTTTACTAGCTTAGCACTAATTTAGCACCAATAGAAACTAGATGCCAACATTAAATTTCTACATGGCAGATAGTGTGTGAAACTGTACTGGAGCAGAGTAACTGCTGAACAAGTCTCACCGAATAGGCCTATGAGACCCAGGCTTTGAGGTGAGACCAAAACTACTTTAAAGAGACACAAAGTAACAACAAATAGACCAAAACAACTACAATGAGACAAACAGTGACAACAAAGAGACCGAAACAACTGAAAAGAGACACAAAATGACAACAAAGAGACCAAAAAAACTACAGAGACACAAAATGACAACAAAGAGACCATAACAACAACAAAGAGACCAAATCACCTGAAAAGAGGCACAAAATGACAACAAAGAGACAAAAAACAACCACAAAGAATCCAAAACAACCACAAAGGGACCAAAACAACTACAAAGAGATGCAAAACAGCACAAAGGGACACCAAACATCACAAAATGACTACAAAGGGATGCAAAATGACAATGAAAAGGAGCAAAGCTATCACGAAGACATGTCAAGTGATTGCAAAAAGAGTCAAAACAACCACACAGTCAAAGAGACATATAACATACTGAAAGAGATGCAAAACAACTACAAAAAGAGACTACAACTACTACAAAGAGACCAAAAGAACTACAAAAGGACTGAAACAACTACAAAGAGCCACCAAATACCAAAAAATGACTATGAAGGGATGCAAGATGACAATAACAATGACCAAAACTATTATGAAGACATGCAAAGTGACAACAAAAAGAGTCAAAACAACCACATAGTCAAGGAAACACTAAGGGTACTGAAAGAGATGGGGAAAAAAAACTACAAAAAGAAATCAAAACTACTACAAAGAAATACAAAATGATAATGAATAGCAAATGCTACTTTGTGCGTCTGGTGTGATGCAAAGCCTGTGAACTTGGAGGCAAGGGTCCGTCTTTGCAGACAACTGAGCATGGCCCAAAATTGACTTATATAAGTATTCACAGAAACTCGCTTTGTAAACAGCTCTGCTGTTTGTACGGTATCAGGGCCTTGACAAGTTGTTTTTAAAATCTCTAATAGGTGTTCAGATGGATTCAGACTTGGTGAGAAAATGATTGGACAAATGTCATAGCAAGGCACATTCGTGTGTCCAAATGAGGATACGCTGAATGTGTACCCAAGCTGAGAATATACCGAGCAATTAAATCAGCTAACATCTGAACATATCCTAAACATAAAAGTTGAGTAGCAAGAACCATGTTCCTCCAAAATTTCTAACAGAAGGTGTGTTCCACCTTCTGAAAGCTCCTCTGCTGATGCCCACGATGGAGAGAGGTGGAAGAAGGCTCAAAGTATGTGGAATAAAATGAGAAAGAGAGACAGGCAGGAGGAGAAAAAAAAGAGACAGACAAGAGACGTGAGAGGAAATGCATCCCCCTCGGCACAGCTGGGCTCGCTGTCATGTAGGCCTGTCACATGGGATCTGGCTAGAAATACTAGTTCTCTGTCTCCTCCAAACAGAAAATAGGCCACATCCTGTTCAACACAGCCACTGCATGGCACTCTTTCACAGTACAACATAATACACATTATAGGACAAGACAACACAGCTTCAAAGAGAATAATTTCACGTGTAGAGATTGCAACAGAAGATCACCTGTTACACCGTTTGTGTATTCAGATGGAGCTGGATTTTTGGATATGATGCAGTTTTTCAGTCCTTTAATGGTGTTTTGACTTTTGACTAATAATGTGGTTTTCATGAGGTTAGTGGCAGGTCTTCCCAGAGGAAAATTATGTTTCTCACAATCATCTTCTTTTGGTCTTATGAAAAATAAATGAGATTCTTATTGTTATATGTGTTTCTCCTCTTTAAGGTAATGTATTATCACTACACAACACAGGATTATACAGTGAAATTAGAGTTCTAGTTCCTTCATAATACACACAAAATACAAAAACACAGGTTATTAATTAAATTAATGAAAAAGGGTAGAAATGCATAAGAAAAATAAATAAAAAATATACATGTACACACCCAGTAAATTATCCTATGGTGCAGTTCTTGAATTTGCATCAGGTTTAATGTAAACAGCAGCAGTCCTCCTCCCCTCGTCCTACCTGAGTCATGCATGTTGTGTCAAGCTCAGAGCGCGATCCACCCCTCAGGTGCAACAGGCAGATTGAGGATGCAGCAGAGCAGGTCTCTCTGTTTGATCACAACAGCCTCTGGTTTCATATTGTTTGGTCAGCTTGAGTCCAATTTCGTCCATTGCATATTCCGGACCGGACATTATGCAGGATCAGCTTTAAGTCCCAGCCGGAGCAGGTCCCGTATCTGCTGTCCTCCCCTCCTCCTTGGGTGTCTGCAGTGGTCCAGGTGATCTGGCTGCCAAAAGTCCAGAAAAAGATGTCCAAAAGTTGCTGACTGCATTTGTTGATCGTCTCAAGGCTCACTGCTCTTTAATCCAAACCCCATGCTTCATTTATCAACGCCTGCGAGTGTATTTCTGTCATAGATTTTAATATTCATGGTTTATGTAAGATGTTTTAGTCATTGGGTTTTACACACTGCACTTGTGCTTTATGTACAAAGGATCTGTAATAAAAAGAAAAAAAACAAATTTTATTCACTTTAATGGAGACAAATACGTGAAAAGTAAAACTGCACTTTTACTGTAAATTCAGCTTCAGCAATTTTGCTGAAAAATATAGTCAGTTGAAATGAGGAGTTTTCCTATGGAAAAGTAAAGAGAAATGTTAATGGTAATGTTTTTTCATTGTTGTTGTTGTGGCAGTGAATTCTTAGATACACTGATTGCCTGTGAAAAGTCCTTGACACGTAACTGCTATCTGCAGTCTGATGAAAACCTGAAATACCTGGAAACATTGAACCAGTTGTTGTTAGATCTGACTCTTGACTCTCAGGTTTGCTCAGGTTGATTGAGCTTGGACAAATTACATTATGCATAAACATATAAATAAAACGGTGGCAAGAACAGGTTGCACAGGGTTATTTTTCGAGTATGGCACATGCTGTTTCCTCAAGTATGTTGATATGAGCCTGGAATCAGATCAGGTCATGTGTCACTGATATGAGTACATTTGAAAATAAAACTTTCATATTTTTTTTTCATGGGCTTCATTAGACGCTATAAATATGTAATACTAAATGTTGTGCTATTCACTGTAGTGTGAAAATGTCCTCTAACCCTTTCATGCTGATTAATAAGTAGGTGATGTACATTCATGATGTTTTCATAAATAGATCTGAACACATTGTTTGTCATAATATATTTTCCTCAACGAGACTGAATTTATTGCTTTGCTGAGTTTCAGATATTTGATGAGAAAAGCTCATTTCTAAGATTCAAAAAAATGTGGAAAATAGGTGATCAGTGGAAAGAAATATCATAAAAGTGTTACTCATGACGTGTATTTCCATTATGGTCCCCATGACAACTACTTAAGATGCAACAATCAGACTTTTTGATGTCTTATTGTCTTCCTTTATTCCATCATGATGTTTCTGTAATCTGATAATAAATCTTCAAGCTCCAGACTGCAGTAACTGTAGAAAATAGTCTGTAATGTAATCAAGCAAAACATGAGTCTGTCACACAATCTGCGTCTGATGTTACTGTGACTTTAGATTAATAACCTTTCCATCAATCCAGAGGGTGTACGTCTCACTGCGCTCATTTAGCACATGGCGTGTATCATATGATATCATTTTCTGATGATAATGATCATAATTCACTCCCAGTGTCCTTACAATGTCTCGTTAATGCCGTTGGAGTTGCCATTAGCAGCTGCTCTCCCTCTCCTCTCTGCTCCATCTGATGTGCCAAACTCAGCCATCGATCAGCCGTTTGTAACCACAGCTCTCTGATTTGGATCCATCAAAGGTCAGAAGCTCGAGTGATTGTTGGAGCAGAAAACAGGAAGCCAGTGTGTCAACTAATTATGAACAATTCTTGTACAAACCTGAATTTGAATAACCGGGAATCAAGTTGGATTAATTGGAACACAGTCTGAAAAGACTGATTTGTTGTGAGTGTAGTCGGTGATGTCAGCAAGAATGCTGTTGCATATAAATCTGCTGAATGCTCATTTACTTCAGAGTTTGGACTCCCGAGCACAACTTGGCAGGCTTACACTCCAGGATGTGGGTCTAGTGTTAATTTGGTCAGCTGATTTTTAATTTAGTCCAAGTCTTAGTCATGTGTCAAATGTCCTTATTAGTTTTTATCTTGAGTCAGCCTCATCCTGTCTTTATTTTTTATTTTTTAGTCAAGGTTTATAAAACCATAACTATTTAGAGACCACCTCCGGTGAAAATCATGTTTTTAACAGCAGCCAGCAGAGATTTGTAAAGTTCCGCCAACATTAACATGACTCATCACATATGTTGTCCTGAACTGAAAAATAGATTTCAAACTGAAGCAGTTGTTGATCACTTGCGGCCCCTAGCGGCCCTTAACTCAGTTAAGAAGAGTGAGAAGTCAGCTGTCAGTGGGCGTATAAAAAAAATAGAATTACTGCCTCACAGATTGTCTCCACCAGCCAGTCCAGTTGTAGTTTACATCCATGTCTGTCCACACTCATGTAATGTCTGTAGTGAAGACTTTAATTTAAGTGTATTTTTTTTTTTGGAAATATGGTTATAAGTTAGCACTATATTTATGTGTGATTTCAGTGAATAATTTCCAGGTAGAAACATGCTGTCTTCACTGAGAGCAGTGCTTCCCAATCTTTTTTTAAGCATGCCCTCCTTTCAAAAGCCAAAAAAAGTACACACACCTCCAACCCACAATCTTTATTAATCATTAACAATAACTGGGGGAAACAACTGATAAAAATTGATTCAAAAGTTGTATTTTCTTGTGATGAAAAGGTCAGCATGACAGCATGAGCAAACTCTTGTTTGTTTATTTTCCCTTCATAAATCATATTCATTTAACTTTGTTTCGCTCTACATTTCTCCGCTGGTCTTCTGCGCCCCTCTGCAGTGGCTCTGCACTTCCACAGGGGGGCCTGCCCCACAGTTTGGGAGCCACCGACTTCAAAACTATGTTTACACAGGGGTGCAGAGGACTGAGAGAGGGCTGAACATTATGATGTCACAATGAAGTTGGCCTTTACCTTTTGGATGTAAAACATCATCACTTGATCATTCTATCCTATTAGATATTTATGTGTAATTTTCACTTTGACCTTGAGCCTTTACCACCAAAATGTAATCAGTTCATTCTTGGTTCCTTGTAGTCATTTCTGCCTCCCTCCATCCCTAATCATAGATTGGGTGGCATGTGCTGCTAACAGCAGGCTGACACAGAGATCACACTGTGTAGAAACCTGATGAAACATTCGGTAATTTTAATCTGGGTCACTTTTGGATGAATTTTAGAAGTGTCCTGTTGTTTTGCTGCCAATTGCAACAACAAACCATTCTAAATTTGCCACAGCTCTGATTTGTGCTGCTCACTGGCTTCCTCTCTATAGCAACGGGGGCTCAGGCTCACAGGTATCACAGTATTCTGATAAATCCGCTATAATTAAGCTGACGGGGAAAAAAACAAACATAATTTCCCAGAAATATAGTGGAAATAATTTAAACTGATGGCCGGAACATGAAAAAAAAATATATATATATATATATATATATATATATATATATATATATATATATATATATATATATATATATATATAATCTTGGAGACCTCTGTGTTTCTATGCAGGATTATTGAACATACAGCTCTGTACTATTTTATTGCTTTATTTTTACATTAATTGCTCTTGCAGCATATAAACCGTGAATTTGACTTTGAGTTGAATTATCCTATAATATAGTTTTAATTTGTAAGCGAGGTCTTTTCTTTAATTAGAAATGGTGACAGTAATGTAGCCCTGACTGAAGCTTGTGTTGAAAAGTCTTAAATCTCTGCATGCCATCTGTCTCAATACTCATTTTCATTCATCATTTTCAGACGAGAATTCCAGAGAGCAAGAGTGACAGAAAGAGAGGGCGGCTCAGTCACACGGAGTAGAAGTCAAGAAGGTCTTTACCTGATATTCATAGACGCTGATATCAGCATATCAAAGCCCATCACCTGGCTGAAGTCTTGTCTCTGCTTTCCAAAGGGAATGTCAGACATGAAAGAGAGTATTTGAAGAGTTAAGGAAGAGCTGAGCTCAAATGCCGTTTCTTTTTTAAATTGTCATTTTAGGGGGCTGAGATTTCTGAACTCCTTGATAAGTCGCCTTGAAGTGATGAAATGTTGCCGTGACCGTGCATTCAAACTTTAAGAAATTCACTGCTGTCATTCCTGTACTGTTGTTCATTGATCAGACTCGGTGTGTGTATGAGAGTGTGTCTGAACCTTGTTGAACTGTGCTCTGCAATACAATACCCCTTACAGTGGCAGGACCCTCTGTACTGCACCATGCAAACTGCTGCCAGACTCATTACAGACATTACACAACTCCACTCATTGTATTTATTTCTCCTCAGTCATGCTCTCAACCTTTGGAGGAAAAGAAATAAACATCAGGGAAGCCTGCAAATCCAACAGCAGCCATACAGTTAGGATGAGGATCTTTATCAATGATGGATGGCTATGAAACAGGAACAAGGGAACGTGTCGGCTTATGAAACTCTTGCTCTGTAACTTCAGAGAAAAAGCACACACTGTTTTCACTACCTTGTTTTTTTGGTCTTGAATTCTTTCTTAAAGGAGTGTTTTCTGTGGCTGTCAAATGATTGATCAAAATTCTGTTGAAATTGAACCTCACAGTAGGGAGGTAACCAAATACATTATCTGGATATGCATGTTCTGATGTCCTTTCTGATTTTTTTTTTTTTTACAGTGACTGTTTTTTCTTATTTTCTTTTGGCCTCAATTTTGTATCACATGCTGTCAGTCGTAACTCAGTTATTGGAAGACATAGGCTGCATTTACAGATCAGGTTTTTGTGGAGTACCCTGGTTAGATTTTGTTCGTGTAAATGTCATACCCTGGCTTCAGAAACCTGGATAAGACCTTTAACCTGGAAAGATGTCCTTAGAGACAGTTTGGAAAAGGGCAGGCCCTTTCAGAAAAACACTTGTCATGTGATTGAATGAACCATCTGTCTACCGTGTCCAACATGGGCTAAATCCAACCAATCAAACTCTTGCTGATGCCGGTCTGGACAAATGTGAAAACATGTTTTCCATGGAGAAAAGCCTTCAGTGCTGTTCTTTGCTAAATTACAAATGGATAACTTGAAGCCTGGCAAGATGGATTCTTGTGATCATGTGATCTCACAAATCTATCTATCTCGCAAGGTAATAAGGCCTCATCCAGGTTATGAGAAACCTGGAGTACGCCGATAATAACCAGGATGCTGTGGCATGTAAACACCTTATCCAGGCTACTGAACATTCTATTGGTACAGAATTGAGTGGTTGTCATAGTGACAGATCAAGAAAATACTGTATACAGATGATGAGAAACCTGGATACTGTTTGAATCATGTATATATCTACAACATATTTTTTATTAAAACCATTATCCCTTCTTAAATTTAACCAGGTAGTTTTAGTACTTAAATCTAAACAAACTGTGACCTTTTCTCAACATTAAACACATGAAACATCACCATGATGATGAAGGTCACATGACTGTGCCACCTGATGGAGCTCACCTGATTATGTGGTTTCATCCAAAACTCAGAAATTGTTTAAATGTCTTTAAACGTGATGTGCAATTTGTGCGCCATCCCGTGAGATCACATTGTGTCTTCAGTGTCAAAATAATGCACTTATTGTTGTCTGTAAATTTAGGAGCTGCTGTAGCCAATGCAGCAGACTTTCTATGCTGCACTCTTGCCAAACGTAAACACTTAGAATAAGTTTCAGCCGACTGTTGTAAACCGAGTGCATCACAAATAAACCAATGCATTAAGCGTCCCTTTATGATTGTTCTCTTTTTATCTTTAAGACCTAATGATGGACAATGACAGGGCTTTTAATGTTGGCGGGACAATCTGCGCCAAGCACAACAAGAGCAACGATAAAAGATCAGACAGCTTTGAATAATTATACTCAGGGCATGGTGTTAGGAGTGAGTGATTAACGGTGTGTGTGTATGTGTGTGTGTTTGTGCGCGCGTCGGAGAGAGAACTTGAGGAGGGAATGATGATTAACGATGAAGCAGACCTTGAGAAGGACAGGCTGCCGGTGGGACAGATGACAGGAGATGGAGGGATGGGAGGAGGGACGGAGCAGAGAGGTGGACAGGGCTACAGAACCGCTCATTCTGGCAAATGACTGTCGAATGCTGACACATACAATAGCAGTCATTTGCTTAGCGTATCATTTATTTCCCTACAGTGCATTGATTGATGATCCATCATGTCTCAATGCCACAGCCTGAGACGGTTTGGCCAGACGGCAGAGGAGGCACATGTCAACACTTCACAAGCTGGTGTCATTGTTTAGTTGTAGGGAAGGGTTTCTTCCACTCTTCCACCTTTTTGTGTCAGTTACGATTTTGTTATTTTCTTTTTTTCTGATACGCACACATAGCACTCTAACTGGAGCTGTGCTGGCTGCACATTTTGGTTATTTGTGGACAATACAAAGGGAAAAATGAAGACATTTCAACGGTCTCCAGCTTGTGAGGTTCTGGATGGTACTGATGTTGGGAGGTTTTAGCTGGTAAAGCTTTGGAGTTTCATGAGGATGTAGCCACTTTATGCACTTGCATTCTCCTCACATCAAGTTTTGAGTTCCCGGTTGTTAATGGTTGTTTGAAGGCGTGCTTTGTGGCTACAATGCTTGACTAACTAGAGGGATTTTCACAATGCATATTCTTAACTCTTAGCCCAAGGTTAAAAATTGGCCTTGGTTAACACTGGGATAACTCAGCTTCATTTCACACACACATGTTAAGCCCTGGACTTAATTCACACTGCACTTCTGCTAGCGCTGGGTTAAATGTCCACTGGTACAGCAGCTGATGTGAACATTTTAGAATGTTCCAAGACTACTCCTTTGATCTTTTAGTCCGGTTTCACACTGGCAGCTTTTAGCCCTGGGTTTAGTCGATTTTCAGGGGATAAACCTGCACGCTCGGGGCTAACCCTGGTCCAGAGCAGGGCCAACAAACCCCAGACTAAATTCATAGTTAGCCCACTTTGGAACATGACAGGATTGTGCGTTCAAACTTTCTTAGCCTGGGGTTAATGCCTCCCTCACAGCTAACCTTATCTAAGCAAGCTAACAGCTTGGCTAGGCTAACATTTAAAGCAGCAATTTGTCAAATTTGTTACAATTTTGCACCACTACAGTTTCTTAGTGCAATTCACATACACACAACTGTCATAAATATGGACAGCTGTACACGTGCATTTGATATGATTAGTCTACATTACTCATGATCAAAAGCTAGCAAGTTGAGAACTAACACAGAGAAACATCAAGAGACACAAGACAGCAAACTAGCGAACATTACTTACTAGTTCACAGCTTGGCAACTGTCTTGCAGCCTTTTATTTCACAAAGCCTTTGCCAATGACTAAAAGCCAGTCAGGCAGGCTCTTCCTTGGTCACTCTCTTATTTTTCCCTTCTTAGCTTCCTTCAGAAATGCCCTTTTTGGTGTCATCATCTCTGCAGTGATGTCTGTAAAGGCTGGGTTCGCTTATGTTTCCTGCTTGCCTCGCTCCAGTGCCCATTCCGTCACAGCATTCCCTGCTGGGTCCTGGGTCTGAAAACCTCCTCCAACGGTCCAAAATTCCAGTGCTAGCAGTGCAAACATTGTCATTACCAGTCTGCACAGGCTGCCCGATCCATTCTGCACATGTGCATGCCTAACCTCTAACCCTACCCATTCTTTGTATACTGTATATTGACTTTGCTTATGTACAGAACACATTGGACAGCCAGTGCTGATTGGGCAGTGCTGATTGGGCACCCACAAACACCAGTACTCCAATGCCCCAAGCTCTGCAGTCTAGCCAGAGTCAACTAGCTGCAAGCTAACTGAACACTCAAGTTTCACCAAAACCAGTAACATAGTTGCTGGTGTGTGACATAGTGCTGTGAGGCGTTACGCACTGAGATGGTACCCAGCATCCCAAGGTATAAGGAAAATGACAGACACCATTCTCCCTGTTACAATGTAACATAAAATGATTTTGAAGCTGTTAGTTTAAGGTGAATTAGTTACATAATGTTCCTTTAACACCATTTTAGTCTGTGTACAGTCTGTCCTGTGTACAGTTTAATGAGTGAAGGACAAAGGGCAAGAGGAAGGATAGACGACAATAGACAGTTTTGACGTCAAAAGTTTGGCTTTGGGCTTTCGGGTGCATCAGGTTTGTCCATGCAGCATCACAACACATTAAGCTCATTCATGCCATTGGTGTATAGACCCATATGGCCATTTAAATGTTAATTCATGCTGTACAGTATATATTTAGATCTGCCTCTTAGATTTAAACATTACGAGTCCAGTGAGATGACAGCTGATAGAGCCAGTGTTTTCATGCTTCACATATCAACTATATAGCACTCACTCTTGAGAAATATTCTTAAAAGATCAAACTCTTGGCTCTTAAACCTTGTAACAGGCCAACCACCAAGTGATTAATAAATAATATAATCATATTGATCTGATATTATAAGAGGCATTTAGTCAACAAAGTATAAAACATTCATAAAAGTATAAAATAATTAAGAACAGTTTGCTTCACATAACAAGCTCTGAGTTATGTCACATGCTGTTTCCTGTTTCCACTCGAGTGGAAACATTCAGATATAATAGCGCACCATCAATATATGCAGGAAGACTATTTTTTTCTTATAAAGGCCTCACATAACCATAGTGCACTGCTGCTTTCTCATAGCAGTGATGTGTATGAATTGCCGTGAGATGAGTCCGGTCTGGGGCCAGAGTGAGGTGGCATGCCAACTGCCTCAGATTGTACTATTCTCCAATCCATTTGTTCCAGGCACTCATATGAGGACTCGAGTCAGCAGCAGCAAAGAAAAGACTCCTCTTCAGTCCCATCCAGAGGGACAACACCATGGCTAAAGCACAGGCACCCTGAGAGGCTGCTGCTGTCTGCCACACACACTCTCATACAGTCCCTCGTCACACAAACTCTCTCTGGGAGCCAGACTTGTGAAACCAGCCTTGTGTGAAAGCTCATGGTCGGGGGGGAAATTAGCCTGAGGGAGTGAATGAAATCTGGTTATGAGATGGATGCATACAATATATGCATGTCTGTGGTCTGAATATGTACACAAACGTGTTGTGTGTCTGCGTAAATCTGGCTTTTGTGTGAGTTCACTTGAACTTCTGTGTGCGTGACAGAAAACGAAGTGAGCTGGAGCAGCATGGCCATATTTGGTCGTTAGCCTGACACAGGGAGAGATAGACGTTTTGAGGCAAAGATGCTTGACTCCTGACCATTTTATTCCTCTTGTTCTCTCGCACACTTTCAGAAATGAGGTTTTACCTTGACTAGGCCTCTTGTTTTGTGGACAAAGCACCTAACAGTTGTTTAAGGATAAGGATGGCTATATTCTATCTATTCTGTGTTTTCCCTAATGACAAGACTAAAGCTTGCTGTCTTTTCTGCCTCTGTGCTGTAGAGCTCTATTGTTATCCAAAAACTATTAAAAGGCACATCAGTTAGTCTCACTGCTGCAACACATACACCATCCTGCTGCCACAAATCCCCACAGGAGCACCAAATGTAGATTCATCTACTGCTGAAAATAGTCCTTGACATAAGAGTGATTTTTGTAAAAAACTACAGTGCCCAGCTGTTTGAGGAAATCACTGAAATCGAACTCATCATTTAACAGTTATAGCTGAACTATTTACAGGATTCATCCATGGCAGTTTATTTAGAGTTGTATCATTAGCTATGATACATGAATATTTACCACCTGAAATAGAGCTTGAAATCTGTGCCCGAACCCGACGGGACCTGAGAAGTTCTGGTTGGGTACGGCCTTATTTCTCGCATATTTCACAAGCTCATGTCAGGTTTTGGCTTTCTGATATTTATTTATTTTCATTTTATTTGTTGCCAGTTCCAATCCCCTGCTAGTATTATCCCTGTCACTCAAAACTCTTACTGTTTGGTGCATGCTGGTTTCGGACAGAATCTTGTTGGCACTGGGCCTGGTAGGACTCAACTTTTCAGGCATGATTGAAGTGCTAACCTGAAATAGCCTCTGTGTTGCATTCATGCATTGTCACGTAAATAAGAAATCCCAGCACTGAAACTGTGACATTTATTTACTTAATGTTTATTTGTATGGGGACAGGTGTTTAGGCTATAAATGCTGTGCTGTGGGGCATTGGTTTATGCTAAACTAATTTGGGATGCCTGTCCTTAGCTGGGCCTTTAAGATACAAAACACTCAGAAACACATGCACAAGAAACACTACAAAACACAGATGACAAGGAAATAATGAGAACAAACATTGCTACAATGAGATCAAAATGGCAAGAAGCACAAGCAGTCAGATGATCAGGTTATAAATTTAGGGTTATAATAGATTATCTAAATCTTATTGGAGGCAAAACTAAAGTTGTGCGCACCTACAATATAATATAACTACAACTACCATAACTACAGAAGGTCAATATTGAACCTGAATATTGGCTATTGGCCCGTAAACTGTGAAGAATGTTTACAACAGTGGCAAATCAGCTGGGCTAACCAGTCAAAGGTACAGGTCAACTTTATGATTACATACAGTCATACAGAGTACAATAATACAATTATACAGTGAATCGAGTCTCTGCGTTTAACCCATCCTGGTACCAGGAGCAGTGAGGACCAACTGCACTGACAGGAGAATTTTTAATGGTGGGGAAAACTGGAGCACTTGGAGGAAACCCGCAGAAATAAGAGGGAGAACGAACAAACTCCACACAGAAAGGCTGTGTCTGTCCCGGGATATAAACCCACTACCTTCTTGCTTTGAGGTGAAAGATCTAACCGTTGCAGCTGGACAGGCTGGTGAGGACAGTGGGCTCTGTGGTGGGCACAGAGCTGGATTCCCTTATGTCAGTGGCAGAGAGAGAACTTAAATAAATGGTTGTCCGTCATGAACAATGCCCTCTGCACAGCACATTTACTGAACACAAGAGTATGTCAGTGGCAGACTGCTCTCTGAGTTCTGCAGACTGTCCAGTCATTTTAGCCTCGTGTCTTATAAGCATGGTTGGAAGGGTTACTTTAAAAATGTATTCTGATAAAATTATCTTATATTATTACAATATTAAAGTAATGTAACGTGATTACTTTCTGTAACCTTTGGATTATGTCATTACCAATATGGTGAATTTTATGTTTGTTGTAGGGTTATCGTTTGTCCAGCTCTTCTGTCCTTTGTCATGAGTGCATGTTTAGATGAACAGCTGTAATTATGTGCATTTAAATGTACTTCTGTGGTGCTAACAAGTGGTTGGTTTGTGCAGCTAACGTTTACAGTTGGTGTGTGTATCTAAGGTTGGTGCTTGGTCTGTGTAGCTAATGTTAGCCGTCAGTCTTTGGAGCTAAGATTAGCGGTTGGTTTGTGGAGCTAATTTCAGTGGTTAGTCTGTGGAGCTAATGTTAGAAATTGGTCTTGGAGATAATTTTAGCAGTTGTTTGGAGTAGCTAATGTTAGTGGCACTGTGCATGGTTACATCTTTATTTATTTTAAATTTGTAACCCTGCTAATTATCCCCATTTACCCTAAATGTGTCTGATTATGTCTTTTGTTCTGTTATGGAGTACAGTTACCTGTTTTTTGTATCCTAATTATGTAATCCCATTGGATGTAATCCATTACTCCCCAAGCTTGTTTATAAGCACCTTACATTTCTTACATTTGTAATACGTACACTATTATTTGCCAACTCAACCTACATTAGCACATGCTCTATTATAGTTACAGCTCTATGTAGTAGTTCTCATGCCTCGATAATCATATCTGCTGAGCTTTTATTTTATTTATTCAAAGAGTCTTGTTTTTATTGTTATATTTTTGTGTGTATTGGTGTTTTGTACAGTATGTCGTATAAGCTCCTGGATGCCTAAATATCTCCCAGGATCTATATATTATGCAGAACTGCAAAAATAAGACCAAGGTTGTACAAAACTGGAATTTCCTTAAACCACCAAATGATTCATACATCAGGAGATAAACTTGGTATCTTTGTGAATGGATTGGACAGAATATGTACGTCTCTGTGTGTTCACGGTTCTATGTGTGTGTCAATCATGTGGGATGGTGTATAAGGGGTTGCCTGGGTTCCTGCAGCCGTGGTAACAGCTGTGAATTTATACGCTGTAATTGGCTGATGAAAGACACATAATTGAATCTGTAGAGGGGCACAATATTACAAACCCCTGACTGAGTCTGTGTGGGTTTGTCTGTGTGAGCGACTGTGATAAATTATAAAAATAGCGTCTTTGCTTCTGCCACATGAAAATAAAGAAATAACCTCAGTCAGATGATAATTTTAAATCAGGAGTTTGTTCTTTTCTTATCTTTGGTCACTGTGAGGAAAGAATTTTGATCTCATTATGATATTAATCAGCTCATGCTAATGTTCTGCAGCACACACACACACACACACACACACACACACACACACACACACACACACACACACACACACACACACGCAGTGAGTCATGCAGTCTATTTCCACAGCAAGTTATTTCAGACAAGCAGGAATCATCTTGTAGTGTTTTGTGGTGGAAATGTTGTCATCTTTTAAAGCCCCTGACTGGCATGTCAACCATGTGCAGGAGGCTTAATCACAATGCCATGGTGGTATAATGAGACTGCATACATACAGTACATTAGGCCTTTTAATTATTTCACCTCATATTTCAAACACATTTCAGAAATGTGGAATTTCATTTGCTTGACTTGTCAGACATCCATTGGTGGAAAGAGTACTGAAAATCTGTACCTGATTATTTTACTCAGTTACAATAAAAAAAGTTCTGGTGTTAGAAAATTCTTCAGTAAAAGTACAAAGTATTCCTCTCAAAAACTACTCAGAGTTAGTTACTTTTTAATCAGTGATGTTTAATACATTCAATCAATCAAAATGGGTCTGTTTTGCCAAAACTTCTAAAGTCTAAATTACTCCCAACTTCTTCTTTGTTCTGCTCAGTGATCACAGTCACATATGCACATTTTGAGCATTCTCCTTAACTGATAGTTTTATCATTTTCTTCATTTAAGTTCTTATTCAGCAAATGGCTCTGCCAGACAAAACAATGCCAAATGAGGTGCAATTGCTGCCTTTCCTAGACTGATTAAATCTCTGAATATATTTTTAATTGGTTAACATCCTTACTCCAAACCTGTTTTCACAACCCCAAAGTCTGGACTAGGGGACGACGGATGTAACAATAATTAAAAGTAACTGGGGAAAAAGTAAAAATAGAAAACTGAGACAAAAGTACAAACAAGGGCTCTTTTTATTAATAAATTAAGCGCAAAATTAAGTTAACTTCAAATTAAGTGAAGCAAACACAATAAAAGTTAACTTCACCTACTGAGTCTGAAGACATATACAAAAAACAATGATTGTCCTTGCTAAGCAGAAAGGCTAGCAAGACACATAACACATAGAGAGACAACAAGCATTTTAGATACCCAGAGACATAAGACAGCGACTATAGTTGCTAAGGGAGGTGAGCAAAAACACATAAGACACTAAAAGACAACCAGTGTCCTTGCTAACCAGGGAGGCTACCCAGACACAAACACTAACAAGCAGACTAGCCTGCCAGCACAGGTCTTCTCTGCAGCCTGTCGTCTGCTGAATGGCCCACTGGCCCTGTTCATCTGCAGACTCCCTGCTTTTAAACACCAGGTCTTGATTGCAGCTGCTGCCAATCAGTGCAGCGGCAAGCAAGGGGAGGAACAGTACCTGAGCACAGGAGAGCACAGAAACCAACAAACACTGTGGCACACAACCCCTGTGCTGCAGTGTTTTGTGTAGTTCTTCATCCATATGTCATTGTTTTAATTGGCCTGTTTGTGATCAGATCACCTTATTGGCTACAAAAATGCAGATAAATGGTTTGGACATGATTTCAAATTAGGATTTTTAAAGTAACTAAGTAGATTACATAGTGTAATGCTAAGTGTGAGTAAAAGTACAGATTTGAAATCATACTCAGAAAAGTACAAGTGCCCCAAAAATTACAATAATTTGAGTATTTGTAATTAGTTACTTCCACCCCTGCAGATATCTAGAAAATGTGGTCGATAATCTGCTGAAGAATGTAAGGAGCATACTTTAAAAAAAAAGTTTGCTTGATCTCGAAAATGAAAAGATTAATTGATTATCAGAATATTCTAATTTTCTTTTGATTGACTAAATCAGTGGTTCCCAAACAGGGGGGCGGGGACACTGCAGGGGAGTGTAAAAAAAAACTAAAATTAACTAAAATTCAACTTTTCAAGTCTTTATTTTATTGGTTCCATCCCTAATTATTGTTCATGATTGATTAAAAGCCAGATAAGGTTGGGAACTAATTGATTAACTGACTAATTGTTCCACCAAGTTAACGTAGCTTCCATAACGTAACTTATGTATGTTACTTTATTTAATGTACATTAGATGAGTTGAAAAGATGTCAACACTGACTTTTGACTTCAACACCACATCAACAATGTCATAGTTTGGCTCAGTGGCACTGACCAAGCTGCTGTTTTTGATGCATTAGAAGTGAGAATGGGCTGTTTGGTTAAGTTTGGTCATGATTAAAATAGACCACTGTTGACTAAGATAAAATGACCTGCTTTCTTCACTGGCATTGTCTTATGTAGTCAGTGAAAAGCAAAGAAAGACACTTCTGAATTTAGTGTGAGGTGTTGGTCTATACTGCAGTTTGTCCCTACGTGATGTTGTTATGTTGGGCCTTTCCAACCATCAGACGCTGCTCAGATGTCAACATTTGTCCCTTTTGCTCATAACTGCTCTTTTCTGAGATGGTGCACCATGTCATTTTTTTCCCCACTTAAGTGAAAAGGGGAAAAAAAATTGTTGTTGCAGTGTCATTATCTGATACCACCTGAGTTCAAACACCATTGTAGCCATGGCATTGTGGCAAAAGACGGAAACACTCTGGAGTTTAGATGAAGCACTCAGGTCCAGCTTGGTGTGAAAGCACAGCTAAGACAGTCAATTATCCCTCGTGTCTTTCTCTCTATCTCTTTTTCTCTCTTTCTTTCAGTCGGGTCACAGAGAACCAGTTGACTCCATGTTGCTTCCGTCTCTCTGTCAGCCAGTGGAAACAGTGCTATGATGGTTAATTAAGAAGTTGTAGAACAGCAGACAGCTCTCCCTGTCGCTACGCCCAACCTCTTCTTTTTATGACTCTGAATACAAATATCACTGGAACTCAAGTGTGTATATGTGTGTATGTGTGTGTGTTGTCTTTAATATGACTGCAGACTCAGGTAATTAGTGAGATCTCACTTCGTGATCTCCCTGTCAAGAGTCAATTAGCCCGGTGGGTTTGCGGATGTGGCGACGTCAGTCCTGCGGTACGAGGAAGTATTTGTTAATGTGTTTGTGTAATGGGAACGGGTAGGTTGCATGTAGAGGTGTTTGACAAGTATTAATTACCTCGGGGCTTGTCAGAAACCCCGGGCAGAGGGAGAGGCAGACAAAATGAGGGTGACAGGTTATTATATAGTTCATGTTTTCAAACCAAATGACTGGTCATCCCATTGAATTAATTCATCATGATGCAGTCGATATACAGCAGACATCAGAGCCCAGCCCGTGTTGTCTCATCACCATTTCCTTAAAATGGTCTGTAAAGCTCGCAGTTAAATTCACTGCTGTTTTATTCATCCAATCAGCTGTACAATGGTGTTTTAGTAAATTAATCCTTCATTTCCCGCAGTAGCGTGGAGTTTTCCCTGCCATTAAATATACAGCGTGGGTCACCCTGCCCTCAGCGACAGCTAACCTTAAAGACTTTCATTAGTCTGAGTTTAAAAGCAGAGCTTTGGTGTCCCATGAGAATCTGGCTCATGTTTCAGGGGCTTTTCCACCTTGAGAAGATGAAAATTGTGGGGGCATTTTGTCGGGAAAGTGGTCACATTTGTGACAGCACTGACTTTTAGCATTTCATAATGGTCTAATTATTTTTGAAGAGGGTTTTATTAGTGGTTTAAATGACGCTTTTTTTTTTCAACCCAACCACCGGCAGCTTCAGGGCGAGATTACAGGAATCCATGTTGAAGAAAAACCTACTGTCAGTTGAAACCCTGGAGGTGACATCTATTCCTGGCCCCCCATTTGTTCCCTCCACTGCCTCTACCACACACGGCGGCCCCTCCCAGGGTCCTTGCTGCCTCGGCGGCTGTCAGCCTCGGCTTCCTTGCAGCTCTAGGTGTTGGTAATGAGCAGCTTCAAACCTCATTGCCCCCTCATTACAGTCAGGGCCTGCTGGGATTGCTGCTTCTTTCCTTCTCTCCAGGATGTCACGATCAAAGAGGCGGCTCACTCTCTGCTGGACACAGGTAGACTTCTGAGGACGTGACTCTGTGATGTGTGTGTATGGTACTGTATATAGGGAAAAGAAAGGACATATATACTGTATATGTGTTGTATACCTTCCATATTTGCGGTTTACCGGGTTTCTATTTGATCGTATCTCTTTTTGTTGGTTCTCCCAAAAAATTGTATTTATACACTTGCTTTGAGGCTTTTGGAAAGTGATGCACTGGGGACAGTGAAACACTGTCTCAGTTTGTTTGACAAAGTTGACACATTAAATTAATTTTAATTGAATCCAAACTAGCAACCAGAGAGTCCTTTATTTTAATGACAAAAAAGGAACCAATGCCAGAGATGGTCATCTGCTCACAGATATCCAGATGGATATCCAGGCTAAGACTAGACTTACTCTTATGTGGACTGGACATTGTTTCCAGTCCAGTCATCAACTTGAGACTTGGTTTGTCAGTTGCCCACTTAGTCTTGCAATACCAGACAACCAGGGAGCTTGCTGTCCACCAATTGTCTGGGGATTTCTAATGCAAGGCAGTTGCTTGAATAGCGGTGAGTTCAGTCACGAACAAACCTAACCCTTACTTTTTTTGCAAGGACATGCCTTACCAGAAAAGCTCCTGTTCTCCCAGTCTCCTCAGTAATAAGCACACAATGTCACTGCTCAAGTATGAAGGGCCGCCCTTAAGACAATGGCTTCCAAGATTGCATTTTGGGTCAATGCGCTTGGTCTCTTTTGCTCTTCACATGGACTGTTGCAGCCAAAGCCCACTCAAACATGATTAGCCAATACTACAAACAGAAACCAGAACACGCCACACACACACAC
>JAJHUR010059115.1:0-11238 GCA_027495735.1 Lutjanus campechanus
CACCTGTCTTCGACATCTAGCCATCAAGTCATCAACAGGCTCAAGAGCATGTCTGTGAGATGGGGGAGACTGTTGGAACTGGTGAGCGACAACGCCACACAGTTCACATCAGCAGAGTGCCAGGACTTCAGTCAGAGATATGGCTTTGTGCACACAACCACCAACCCTCATTACCCTCAGGCGAATGGCACTGTCATGCAAACTGTGCAGACAGCTAAGTGCATCTTGAAATAGCCTGATCCACACCTTGCTCTCATGTAATACAGAGCAAAGTGCAGCAATGGACCCCCATTGCCAGCCATGCTTATAGCCGGAGGAGACATTTGAACTACACTTCCTATGCTGAAGGAGAAATTACAAACTACTCCTGTGGACAGACATCAGGTCCAGCAGAAGGACATTCAGACCAAGTCAGCATACTGGTTCTTCTACAACCGCCATCACTTTGCTCAGCCACTGCCTGAACTGTGCCCTGGGCAGGATGTCAGGGTGAAACTGGATGGAGAAAAGGGATGGAAATCCTCTGCCAAAGTTGTCAGTAGGTGTGAAGAGTCACGGTCTTACCTGGTGAAGATGGATGGCAGTGCAGTGATGCAACGCAACAGAAGACATCTGCAGGTTGTCCCAGAGCATCCGCAACCGGCCCAGAGACTGCAGAGCGAACTGACCAGCTGTGTCCGCATGCGGAGAGATCTCCAGTGCAGCTGTTCAGCAGTCCTCTTCCTGTGTTTATTCCGAACCACAGGGAGGAGGGCCCTGACCTGATACGTGTAGCATGTAGCAGGTAGCATGTAAACATGGCCTCGATCTCGCGAGACTTTGTATACATCTTAATGGACGCACGTGTGAAAATATCGCGAGATCGACGCCATGTTACCTGTCATGCACAGGTCCCCAGTTGTGAAGCAAAACACTTGTTCCCAACACTTTTACTTAAATCTTTTATTCTTTAGTTTTTATTGGTGCATAGCTGACTAGACTCTTCAAACACAGAAATCATTAATGTGCAACTGAGTTTTCTTTAAATTATTTTTAACAATAGAAACTGACCTGTAAAGCACAGCATCCTTTTTTAAAATTTTGCATTATTAGAAACCTGTTGAATCAATATGTGTAAGTCGAACATGCTAAAAACATCAAATTAAACTTGTGTTCTGTTGTTGTCCTGTTTCACAGACCAGCAACATGCACCACCCAGACCCAGGGGTACATCAATCTGTTTTGACTTTATTACCTGGAATACTTTAGAAATCTCATTTTGGGCTGAACAACTTTAATGATGTATGCTTTTATCATTTTTTAGCAGGTAGCAGCTGGCCCAGTAGCCAAACAAATGGTAAGTTTTTTCATACAGCATTAGTTTAACTATTATAACCCCAATTCCAAAAAAGTCTGTATACTGTTTGAAATGTAAATAAAAACAGAATACAGTGATTTGCAAAATATTTTCAATCTATGTTCAATTGAGTACCATTCAAAGACAAAATATTTAACGTACAAACAAATTCACTTTATTGTTTACATATTAACTTTATTGTTTTTTTATATACAGTCATTCTCAATTTGATGCCAGTAACATGTTGGGACAAGGACAACAAAACACTGGGAAAGTTGTGGAATGCTAGAAAACACCTGTGTTAAACATTTTACAGGTGAAAAAGTTAATATTGACAATATATGACAGTATTCAGTTTTCTCAACATATAAATGCAAGGAATTTAGGTATTTCACCATCTGTAGTCCATAATATTATTAAAAGATGTAGAGAATCTGAGAAATCTCTGCACATAAGGGGCAAGGCCAAAAACCAGTAATGCCCGTGACCTTTGATCCCTCAGGAGTCACAAAAACCAGCATCTGTGATGGTAAAGTCTGGGAAGGCACCATTGTTGCTGAAAGGAATCACAGACAAACTGATTTAGGGTAGGGGAAGTGCAGCTGGTCATATGTAATTTGTTAGCAGCTGATTTCTTTTTTTAATTGTGGAAGAATAGAAAAAAGTCATCATGTATATATCAGTATGTGTCAGTAAAACACTGCTACTGCTGAACTGCTAATAAAGCAGTTCAGTAAAACTCACAACGCTGGAGTTAAATGTCCCTCATTTTGTGCATGACAGTGGTGCAACCATCTATTTTAACTTACGTATACTTTATAAATCTTATTTTAGGATGGAAACAGCTTTCCTAATGTATGCTTTCCTTACAGGTGTCAGTGCAACAGTTGTCGACCAAAACGACTGTAAGTTTTTTCATACAGCATTAATTTAACTAGACCTATTACATTATGTTATCCTATCTATGCTTTCACTATGTTACGCTCATGGTCATATTCCTGCAGTCCCTAGTGTTTTCCGGGTGTTCTCCCCTTCTGTCATTTCAGCAAGACAGAAATACAGTATTTTGGCCATATCATCAGTGCAGAGGGAATGATGTCAAGTCATTCCCTGGATTTGAAATGTCAAATCCAGCAAATGTTGAGGAGCTCAGTCAGATTCTTGGTCTTGTTAAGAATGTAGGGAGGTTCTTGCCTGACCTCTCCACAAAGCTGCATACCATCACCAGTCTGGCCCAACATGTTGAAACAGTTGCATGAGGGACATCAGGGACTGACAAGGTACCAGGCATGGGCCAGGATGTCATTGTGGTGGCCGCGCATCAGTGTAGAAATCACACAGATGTTTTCAGCATGTGAAGTCTGCATTGAAAAGAAGCCCACTCAGAGATGTGAACCACTCCTTACCACTCCTCCCAGAGCATCTGCAACCGGCCCAGAGACTGCAGAGCGAACTGACCAGCTGTGTCCGCATGCGGAGAGATCTCCAGTGCAGCTGTCCAGCAGTCCTCTTCCTGTGTTTAGTCTGAACCACAGGGAGGAGGGCCCTGACCTGATACGATCTGATTCAGCTGATGTGTGCCACAGCATTCAACACCATGCAAGGCCATGCAGGTGACATCCAGAGGTCGGGAGATCAGGGTTCCTCCTCGATACAGAGACACTTAACAGACTTTGTGTTGCTCAACTTCACTCTTTGTTTTCAGTATTCAGAAATATGCATGTGTGAGAGAGATATGAGCATGTGACATTTACAGTAGAAATAATGTGAAATCATATGTTCCATGGTGATCGTGTGCAGTATGTTATGATTACTTATATTAAGCCAGGAGTGATAATTATTATGTTCATATGGTATAAGTTCATGTGCCAGGGTATGTACTGCAGTTTTAAAAGTGTTTGAGTCTACTCTCTTCAAAGGGGGGATGTAGTAATAGGTAACTGCAGGTCAAGCGAGCCGCTAATGACATCATCCGTCTGTCTGTAAGGTAACCAAGCTGGTATTGCTACTAAAGCAGTTCAGTAAAGCTCACGACACCAGAGTTACATGTCCCTCATTATATTTGCTACTGTGCATGACAGACAAAGCAGTGGTACAACCATCTCTTTTAACCTACGTATACTTTATAAATCTGCTTTTGGGATGGAAACAACTTTACTAATGTATGCTTTCATTACAGGGGTAATGGCTGACCTTGATCCATACGCTGTCAGTGAAAGTGGTAAGTTTTTTCATACAGAATTTAACTAGACCTATTACATTATGTTATCCTATCTATGCTTTCACTATGTTACACTCATGGTCATATTCCTGCAATCCCTAGTGTTTTCTGGGTGTTCTCCCCTTCTGCCATTTCAGCAAGACAGAAATCCAGTAATTTGGTCATATCATCAGTGCAGAGGGAATGAGACTGGACCATAAGCAAATGAAAGCTATCATGCAAATGTCAAATCCAGCAAATGCTGAGGAGCTCTGTCAGGTTCTTGGTCTTGTTAAGAATGTAGGGAGGTTCTTGCCTGACCTCTCCACAAAGCTGCATCCCATCACCAGTCTGCTCAAAAAAGAGAATGAGTGGGTATGGAATGATGCATAAGAACATGAATATAACAAGGTAAAAGCCATGCTTGTGTCAGCCCCACCACTCACATACTACGATGTCCACGGGAAAACTATCATTAGTGCAGATGACAGCAGCTATGGCTCAGGAGCGGCGCTATTACAGGAACATGACGGCGAGTTAAAGCCAGTGACTTTCTGCTCTCGCATGCTGTCTGACTCAGAGAAGAGATACTCACAAATTTAAAAAAAGAGTGTTTGGCAGCAGTGTGGGCATGTGAACATTTTGCACATTTTGTGTGAGGCATGGACAGTGTCCGCCTGCAGACAGACCACAAACCACTGGTACCCCTCATAAATACATACAAGTTGGGCGAAGCCCCTCCAAGGTGCCAAAGGCTCCTCGTGCACCTTTTAAGGTTCCATGTGGTAGTCAAACCTGTCCCTGGGAAACACTTGGTCATTGCTCTCCAAGAGCCCACTGACCGACATGAGCGACGGGGGCACGGACCAAGAGGTACAAGCATATGTGGATTGTGGCTAATGCACCAGTCTCATCAGAGAAACTCTGTGAAATCTGCACAGCCACACAACAGGATGGAGAGCTGCAAATGATCAGGGATTTCATCAGGAATGGACGGCCACCAAAGACATCACTGTCCCCATCTCTGCACAGCTACAGTATTACTCTGCAAGAGCACACCTCTCCAAGAGAGATGGGCTAGTGCTATACTAGGACAGGCTTGTGATTCCTGTCACACTGTGGCCCAACGTGTTGAAACAGTTGCATGAGAGACATCAGGGACTGACAAGGTACCAGGCATGGGCCAGGATGTCATTGTGGTGGTCAAAAGAAGTCCACTCAGAGATGTGAACCACTCCTTACCACACCTTTATTTGGAGGTCACTGGTGGTGCAGGGCTGTTGATTTGTGTGAGTTAGAGAGACAGAAATATCACATTGTGAATGACTAATTGCAGTTTACTGAAATAGCCCACCTGTCTTCGACATCTAGCCATCAAGTCATCAACAGGCTCAAGAGCATGTCTGTGAGATGGGGGAGACTGTTGGAACTGGTGAGTGACAACGCCACACAGTTCACATCAGCAGAGTGCCAGGACTTCAGTCAGAGATATGGCTTTGTGCACACAACCACCAACCCTCATTACCCTCAGGCGAATGGCACTGTCATGCAAACTGTGCAGACAGCTAAGTGCATCTTGAAATAGCCTGATCCACACCTTGCTCTCATGTGATACAGAGCAACCCCCAGTGCAGCAATGGGGGCGAGCCCAGCTATGCTTACAGTATGGCTGGAGGAGACATTTGAACTACACTTCCTATGCTGAAGGAGAAACTACAAACTATTCCTGTGGACAGACATCAGGTCCAGCAGGAGGACATTCAGACCAAATCAGCATACTGGTTCTTCTACAACCGCCATCACTTTGCTCAGCCACTGCCTGAACTGTGCCCTGGGCAGGATGTCAGGGTGAAACTGAGTCACAGTCTTACCTGGTGAAGATGGATGGCAGTGCAGTGATGCAACGCAACAGAAGACATCTGCAGGTTGTCCCAGAGCATCCGCAACCGGCCCAGAGACTGCAGAGCGAACTGACCAGCTGTGTCTGCATGCGGAGAGATCTCCAGTGCAGCTGTTCAGCAGTCCTCTTGCTGTGTTTAGTCCGAACCACAGGAAGGAGGGCCCTGACCTGATACGTTCTGATTCAACTGATGTGTTCATATTCATTCATGTTCATATGGTATAAGTTCATGTGCCAGGGAATGTATTGCAGTTTTAAAAGTGTTTGAGTCTACTCTCTTCAAAGGGGGGATGTAGTAATAGGTAACTGCAGGTCAAGCGAGTTGCAGCTAATGACATCATCCATAAGCACGTCTGTCTGTAAGGTAACCAAGCTGGTATTGCTGATAAAGCAGTTCAGTAAAACTCACGACACCAGAGTTACATGTCCCTCATTATATTTGCTACTGTGCATGACAGACAAAGCAGTGGTACAACCATCTCTTTTAACCTACGTATACTTAATAAATCTGCTTTTGGGATGGAAACAACTTTACTAATGTATGCTTTCATTACAGGGAGAATGGCTGACCATGTTGGATACACTGCCAGTGAAAGAGGTAAGTTTTTTCATACAGCATTAATTTAACTAGACCTATTACATTATGTTATCCTATCTATACATAATACATAATGTTATCTTATCTGTGCTTTCACTGTGTTACGCTCATGGTTGTATCCCTGCAATCCCTAGCGTTTGGCGGGTGTTCTCCCTTCCTTTGTGCGCCCCTTGTCTGTCTTGCTCTTGTTTTTGTCTTGGCTGTGTGTGTGTGCTGGCGTGGTCCTCGCTCCTTAGTCTCCAGGCTCTCCTCATTCTGCACCAAGTAGAAATCGTTGATCAGCCCTCCCCGAGTCTACAATCCTGCTCCTCATCAAGCTCGTCAGTATACATACCCTGGCTCTCCAACTAGTCCTCAACAGATTGCTGTTTCACCAGATGTACCAGATGTGTTTTTACTGACTTAATTCTCAGTGTGCTTAAGGATCACCGTGTTGCCTTCCCCACACTCACACCCAGCCACACATCATCTTCCTCAGTCTGCTGTTGCCTGGACCTCATCCCTCTTCACTTTCTCGCTCATTTAATGCTGCAATCCAGACAACTCAGAACTCGAAAATGTCCAACCACCTACTAGAGACAGTACAATGGATCGCCACTTAAAGTCAGAGTTCCTACTTGTGAACAAATCCATCTTCATAAAGAAGCAGTTGTCTGACATCACACAACATGGCAGCACACATGGAAGCCTAAAATAATATATAATATCACATAGTAAAATATTTTCTGCTTGTAAATTGAATCAAAATGTGTCGCCAGTGTTATTAAGTACTGTAAAATAAAATGTATGGTGTCTGTTACCTTCTGCGTTGTTTTTCCTTGTCTTTCACATTTAAGCAAGGAGGATGCACGGACAGCCATGTTTTTTGTTTACTTTTGGCTTTGTGCTCCACGAGCACTTTGAGATTTGAAATAGGAAGTACTAAGAACTAAGAAGTTCTGACCTCAGACGTTGACTTTTACAATAAAACCAACTCTTGCTGTAAATTTTTGCTTGTTTGTGTCATGCACTTGGGTCCCCCAGTCCCCCAACACTTTTACTTAAATCTTTTATTCTATAGTTGTTTTTTTTTGGTGCATAGCTGACTAGACTCTTCAAACAGAAATCATTAATGTGCAACTGATTTTTCTTTAAATTATTTTTAACAATAGAAACTGACCCATAAAGCACAGCATCCTTTTTTAAAATTTGTAGCATATCTTTGTATTATTAGAAACCTATTGAATATGTTAAATTGAACATACTAAAAACATCCAGTTAAACTTGTGTTCTCTTGTTGTCCTGTTTCACAGACCAGTGACATGCAGCACCCAGAACCAGGGGTACAGCAATCTGTTTTTACTTTATTTATTTATGTGAAATACTCTATAAATCTCATTTTGGGCTGATCAACTTTAATGATGTATGCTTGTATTACTTTCGATAATGGGTACAGCTGGTCCAGTAGTCGAACATGTAAATTAAAACAGAATACAGTGATTTGCAAATTATTTTCAATCTATGTTCAATTGAGTACCATTCAAAGACAAAATATTTAATGCACAAACAAATTTACTTTATTGTTTTTTTAATATACAGTCATTCTCAGTTTGATGCCAGTAACATGTTTCAAAAAAGTTGGGACATGGACAAGGGCAGGAGAATCTGTGAAATCACTGCACATAAGGGGTAAGGCCAAAAACCAACATTGAATGCCCGTGACCTCTGATACCTCAGGAGGCACAAAACCCAGTTTCTGTGATGGTAAGGTCTGGGAAGGCACCATTGTTGCTGAAAGGTACATACAGGTTTTGGAGGAACATATGCTGCCATCCAGACAACGTCTCTTTCTGGGATGCCCCAGCTTAGACAAGACATGGCTAAGACTCATTCTGCATGTGTTATAATAGTGTGGCTTCGTAATAAGCATGTTCCTGTCATAATAACACCCCTGTTATATTTGATTTATATGCCTTTTTAATTGTTCGGTTCAGGCGTGGGGATTACAAAAGGGAGTATGCAGCCTATAGGCATTCATTTTTTGGCGATTTGGCTCTTTAGAGCAGAGAAACTGTCTTGTCATCCAGCTGCTGTGTTTGGAGCATCAGGGACAACTTCCTCAACCCCACTGGACATTGCACAGGTTTCATACCCAGCATCTGAGTTTCCGTCCAGGTCTTTTGGAGTGTCAACCAAAAGTTTTACTGTTCTATATTTTATAGTTTATTTATTATTATATTGCAAAGTATGTTCTATATTTTTATATTTTTCAGTTATCATTCTTGGCATATCTGAGACCTTTAGAAAATTAAACGCAATGCAGCAGCAGTTTCTCTCTTATTGCCTCATAACAGCAAAGAAATGAATCCTCATTTTATGGAAGACCACAACTGTTTGTGCCTCTAAGATGTGGCTAGAGAATTTGACTAACACACTTCATTTGAAAGGATAAGATATGCCCTGAAAGACAAGCACCAACAATTCAGCAAAACCTGGAAACCCTTCATATCTTGCAACTGCAAATCCAGTGCAGTAGTTCCATATTCTAGCATACATTACACAACACCTGAGATAGCTAAAGAGTAACGGATCTCTGTGGGTAGAGGGAGGTGGTGGGGCTTGGATGGAGTAAAGGAAGTTCAGTGGGGTGGGTGTGGGTAGGTGGACTTGAGAGTGACGGGGATCCTGGTCGGCTCACTGTTCTGTTATTGTTCATTTAAAACATTTGTTTTTCTTTTTTTGTCCTCTTTTCTTTTGTCGTATTGATGTTCTGCACTTTGCTTCTTATTACCTTACTTAATATTACCTTTGCGCCTATCACATTATTTGATTTCCTAATGATTTCATTGTCACAGGCATAATGGCAATGGTCATAAAAATGAGCCTTGAATGCACAAATTTATTGCATATGAAATTTAACTGCTCAATAAAAGCATGTAATGAAGGAGGTGATGTTACAGAACATCTCTCACAGCTGGAGAAACATAAAGAAAATATGACACAATCACACACACACTTGAAGGCAACAACTTCCAGCAGCTGTGGGCAGATCTCAGTAACAACATTGGATATCTCAGGTCCTGGTTATACTTTTGAAGCATACATGCAAATGTACAATTGGTAACAAACACGTATGATCGACAGAAACAGGATGAAAACTTACTTGTGTGAGTAATTAACGTTATGCCCGTGGCCATGTTATATTGTTAACTACGGCTGTCTCATAATAAAGTGCAGTTATGTGTGTATGGTGAATTACCTGTCCAGCAGGAAAGACGGAACTTCGGTGTCACTGTGAAAACATTTGTCCCTCATCAGAGATTTCCATGTGGTCAACGCTACACTGATATCAGTCCTTGTTTTCTGCCGTCTTCTGTTACGCTTTCATCTGGTTTTCTCATGTTTTTGCTTCTTTGAGAACGAGGGTTCATGGTCCACTGCTTTTTCTTGTGGTAAATAATAACTATGATCATCCACTGGTCAAAACTTTAGCTGTCTGCCTTCAGAGAACAAGATGATTTGCCAGCAGACACCCTCCTCTGTCCTCCTCTTTGTCGTCCGTAGAAAAAAATGCTTGCGCAAGATGGCAGCCTCAGCGAAAGAGGACCTGCTCCCTATGAAAATATAAATGGCTGTTTCTACGGTAACAAAAACATAAGGATTATTAGTTGCAGTTGATTTAACAATAATAAATAACGTACGTATATATAATATATTCCATTTCTGTCAATAAATCCCCAGTTAATGTCACACACTGGACCTTTAAGTTGTGCCAAATGACAAAGATGAGAGCAGAGTACAGTTTGTCCAAGTGGGGAAATAATATTGTTTGATCACAAGGTCCAGAGTGGCAGAACTTAAAAAAATGCAGCCAAAAGCTGAATGTACATTTGCAGACATTTTGAGTCTGGTCACCATTTTTTCTGTCAGTTTATTTCTCTCAGTATCACTGATGAAACAAGATGAACTATGCCTGTTGGACATATCAAGCTCCTTTTTGTTTGATAACTTAGCTTCAGAAAACATACAACAAGAAAACATACAAGAGTCTCACTGATTTGCTTACAGTACTCTATTGTTTGCCTCACCCTATATATTTTCATATTTGTATATAAACAACAAGATCGGCTCTGCTCCCTGCAACATTACCATCTCAGTCATTCAAACTTCTTATAAAAATATGGCAACTTAATACACAAATACTGGGAAACAATCAAGATATTAAACTGTAATATGAACTGAGTC
The DNA here is from genome assembly GCA_027495735.1 of Lutjanus campechanus. Taxonomy (NCBI): domain Eukaryota; kingdom Metazoa; phylum Chordata; class Actinopteri; order Lutjaniformes; family Lutjanidae; genus Lutjanus; species Lutjanus campechanus. The sequence goes on from JAJHUR010059115.1 coordinate 10,259, forward strand.
TGTGACATAATGTATTGTGTTTGTATTAGCAATGATCTCCTACACTAAAATAACAATTTTGGTGTCACTAACTGGTGCTTTAGTGATGTTTTTGGTCTGAGCCTCCTGCACATTGAGCTCAGGTCTGTTGGTCAATACTCCTGGACAAACACAGTTTTTGTGAGCAGAGAGCTGTTTTCTCAGCAGTGAAGTCAGTCACTGTTCAGTGTAAGTTTGGTCATGCCTGGACTGCTGGGTGTTCGCCTGCTGCTGCTGTGGGGCAGCGCCTGCCTCTGGCTGCCTGGTCTGGCCCGGGGAGCTCTGATCATCTCCGGGTCCCAAGAAGCTCTGCAGGTAACTTCACACACTGACCTGTTTGTACTCTGAGCTTCAGTTTTTCCAGTGTTCATGTAATTGCTGTGGTGTTTGTTTGTTTTTTGGCACAATGTTGTTTCACTCTGCTGTATTTGTATTTCAGGAGACCAGAGGAGCTGCCAGATCACTGCAGGTATTTGGCAGAAACTATTCAGAGACAACAGTTCATTGTTTACAAACAAGTTGCATCTTTCTGCTTATTATTCACTAAACTTGGAGTCACTGGTAAATAACTGCATTAATTTGTTAATGCAGGTAATAGATAATTCATATTATTAAGTATAAAACAACAGCGGCAGGTGAAATTGGCTTTGCTCAGTCTTACATTTTGATTTTCTAAATCTAAAAAGAATATAATCTCTTTTTTCTTTGTGTTTTTGTCACAGAAAAGAAGTACAGCTGAGGCCACGGTAAGAAAACAATCTGTATCTCTACTGATGATAATGATGATGAAAAAATATTCACTTCAACTCACTTCAACTTCAAAAAATGGAAACTAGAGATGTGGACTGGAGTCACATGACTTGGACTTGAACTAAATGCAGTATGCCAAATGTGTGGATTGCACAAAGAACAGTAAGTCAAGGCTCTGTTGTTAAAATGGTGTCACATTCAGTGAAGAGCAC
>JAJHUR010059215.1:1840-28990 GCA_027495735.1 Lutjanus campechanus
CAAAAGACGCCATTTTCGCCATGTTTTTAGCAGAAATATCAGCTGTTGCAAGTAGCCGGTAAGATGTAAACATGGCGTCGATCTCGCGAGACTTCGTATATATCCTAATGGCCGCACATGCCGAAGTGCGGAGACAAAGTATTTATACATGTTTATTATCACTGTCAAGAACACTTAAGTTGGATGCACACACGCTGTAGCAACTAAACTAAAATACGATACGTTTGGGCAAAGCGGGATTCGAACCGTCTTGATAATGAAAGTCTTCCTGGCGTTTCTGCAGCAGGCTGTTGATGGGAAAAAAGCAGGAAACGGAGCTTATCGAGTCTGCTGTTGTTTGCTCTGTAGGCGCTGATAAGACGCTGCTGTGAAGTACTTTACAGCAGTGAAAGAGTGACTTTATCCTCTTAAATGAGACAGTAATGTTAAAGTTCGCTATTTAGCTGCAGTTTGGAATCAGAGGGGAAAAAAGCACTGGACAGCGCCCGTGGTTCGATCCCGTGGAGGGATGGAGGACAGCGAAATCTGCAGGAGATTTGATGTTCGAAGTAACCACTGAGCTACACCAGTGCAAAGACAACACAGAAAAAAGTGTCTATATGTACATGAGCCCGTGAGTTCTCCAACAGGAACGTGCACAGATAGATCCAGATACATTAACGTAAAGCAGGATTTCACTGTTGTAACTCAAGATGACGCTGTATAAGAAGGAGCATACTGGGAGAAGTGTACTTTTAGGTTGGATTGATGTGTTTTTTGTATCAGTTTTATGTTCTTCAGGCTATCTTTAGGTTCTTAATCGACAAAAACTGTATGCGACATTTTTCAATCAATGGAGGGAAAAAAGTACTGGACAGCGCCCGTGGTTCGATCCCGTGGAGGGATGGAGGACAGCGTAATCTTAAGAAGATTTGTTGTTCGAAGTAACCACTGAGCTACGCCAGTACAAAGACAAACTGTGAGAAACTGTGTATATATACACGAGCCTGTGAGTTCTCCGGCAGAAACGAGCACAGATCTACATGCATTAATGTAAAGCAGGCTGCATACATCCTGGGAGAAGTGTACTTTTAGGTTAGATTGATGTGTTTTTTGGAACAGTTTTCTGTTTTTCAGGCTATCTTTAGGTTCTCAAATGACAAAAACCGCATGCAACATTTTAGTGCGTTTTCCATTTCTTAGTAAAAAGTAATTTGAGTAAAAAGTCTAATATTTCCCTCTGAAACGTGGTGGAGTAGTGGACGTATATGGAGACGGGAGGTCAAAGGTGTGAAAGGTGAAAGAACGAGCTGCGTCTCCAGTGAAGAAGAAGTAGCAGCAGCGCCCTCTGCTGTGTGTTCAGATAAGTGCAAAAAGCTGGTATGGCCGTAAGCGAGAGTATCAGTGACAAATACACAATTTATACATGTTCATCATCATCACCATCATGAACACTTGTGTCGATAGGAACATTACAATGATTATACAAGTTCTGAAAGTTCTCAAACTGTGATTACAGTGATAATCAAAAAGCTACAAATATTTTAAACATTTTAAATGAAATATACTTAACTTTTTTAATTTGGGCTCTTAATGAATGGACCCCTCTGGCAGGTACAAAGATGCTTTTTCACTTTTATGACTTTACATGGTTGTAAATAAATAACATTCAAAAATTGCTACCACTTCATATTGGGGTTTATGGGAAATGCAGTGCCAATAATGTTATTTGGAAACCAGAGCAGGACAGGATACCAAAAAAAGTACCGTATTCCATTACAGTTGCAAAAAAAAAAAAGAAAAAAAAAAGACATAATCAGATTACAGTTGCATTTTCATGGGAATTATTAGCAGAATTACAGTTTTAAAATACATTCAGAAATACAGAACATGTGCAAGGAAGGTCTTCTGCATTTATCTCCAACTGGCTGTTGTTGGGAAACAGCAGGTAACAGAACTTATCAAGTCTGTTGTTGTCTGATCTGCAGGTTTTATCTGGATATCAGAAATGTTCACTGAGAGAGAGAGAAAGTGTTTATCCACTGTGGATATATTTGACTGTTTGTGTCAGTCGTTATAGATGGTTTACCAGGGTTGGGAGGGTTCCTTAAAAAATGTACACCAATAAAAATACTGATATTAATCGCCTCTTCAAAATTGTAATCAGTAACCTAATCCAAGTATCACAGTAATAAAGTAATGTAACTTGATTACTTTTGGATTACCTCAGTACCAAGTAGGATGAAATTGTTTAGCCTGATATAATTTTTTATAATAATTGTTAGATTTATTGTTTGTCCAGATATTCCTTACTTACATCATATTAACTGACATAAATTTATATTTTAGTCTGTTCCTGATTTTACCCACACACCATCCCAGTCACCTGCGTCATCACCTACAGTCCCCAAATATTTTTCAGTAGTAGTAGTATTTACAGGTTAGATATAACTGATGAGAAAAGTTAATTTATTTCTTAGTCATTGCACGTTAAAGCTGAATGTTCAGATTAATTATTGTAAGAAGTCATGAAAACTTAACTAAACAAACTAACTTAAAAATGCTGAATGTCATTAGAATTGTCTTTCTTTTGAGTTTATTAAACCCATAATTTTTTATTAAAGGGGGAAAAAGGTGGCTAAAAAGGTCCCTCAAACACAAATATTTTAAGGAATTAAAAAACTATTTTACATATTACTATATTATACGTGCTGCACATGAAATGTTTTTTATGCTTAAAATGTTTCCAGTTCTTTTAGCTTGTTACTATGAGAGGGATGAATGAAAATTCTTAGTTGAATTTACTGAAAATATTCGAGTTAGCTAAATCAATGTATTGAATTTTGAATTTATGAACTAAAGAAAATTGTGGCAACTGATTGCCTCGATTTCTTTTGAGTACTGCTAACTTATTCGGGTTTTCAGCGTAAAAAAGTTTGAGGCAGCCCGGACACGAACTTTTTAAAGTTAAATCAAATAGTTTATTTTCACAGTTAAAACTGCTGTAGTGAAAGGATCAGTGTGTTGGATTTGGTGACATCTAGTGGTGAGCTTGGAGAATGTGAACACTTGGCCTCACCCTCCCCTTCCAAACCCGTAGGGGAAACAACAGCGGCTATGAAACTCATGGAAAACGCAGAAGGCCGTATCTACTGGCTTGTCCGTTGTGGGCTGCTCTAAAGACGAGATGGTACAACATGGCGGACTCTGTGGAAAAGGACCTGCACCCTCTGTAGATATAAACAGCTCATTCTAAGATAATGAAAACACAAGAACTCTTAATGAAAACATACTTATGAATATTTTTATTACATGGCTTTGTTAAATACTCAATTCTGACAGTATTCTAAGGTCCGTTATTTCTGTATAACAGACTGTTGCTTTGAAGAACAGGCTGTTGCTATGGACACCATTATGATTATAGATTATAAAGGAGCAATAAAATCATTTTTAAATGAATATTTTGTTTCAAATCACTGATTTATTTTGGTAAGTAACTATATAATAAGTGGGATAATGTCCCTTCTGCTCTGCTTCACATCGGGGTCCTGCATCACCCTGTCAGGGTTTATTTCTCAATCATGATCTGTTCACTGTACATTATCCCTGACATATTCCATGTCTGCCAATAAATCCTCTGTAAATCTTACACACTGGACCTTTAAAACATATTTGCACACAGATAAGCAATGCAACGGATGAAATGTACGGAGGGTGTGTTTCTGAAGCTAATTTGCAAATAAAATCAGGATTAAAAACATCAGATGAAACAGATAAAACAGGTTTCCATCACAAAGACAAAAAAATATATATGAAAATCCTCACAATTGAGAAGTGGAACTTGGAAAATTCTTTTAAAAATGACTCAAACATTTCATCACTGATAAATCGACGACTTGTTTCAGCTCTAACATGGAACAAACTGTGTTTTAACTGCTGAGGAAAGCAGCAAATTCTTCAAGCTGAACATTGCAAGCTGTTGGGACATCCTGGTGGCCTCAACATGCATACCAGATACTGTACTGTTGCCCAGTTCCCAGTTACATGTTACTCCCCCTCCCTGTCTCCCCTCATTAACTGACACCTCTCAACCCTCCATTGTTCATTATTAAAGTCAAATAAATGCGTGAATGGAAACTTTAAAAAAAAGAAAAGAAAACACAAGGTCATCTGGTTTACTTGTCAGACAGACTTCCTCCTTAAATGTGCATAACTATCACTGTCAGAGCAGCGTGAAGGTTTGGGTTGTAGCTGCTGGCTGTTTGTGTGAGAGTGTGAGACGAACCCTTGGGGCCCCATGCAGCAAAATACAGGAATGCACTCTGATCTGGGAGGATTTTTCTGTTAAGACATGATTTATTGGCTTAACAAAGAGTGTTTAACTGTTGCAGAGACAGAACAGGGATACAACTTCAAAATACGGGCTGAAATTGAAAATTAAGCTGTTCTTCATTTAGCTAATGACACCTTCAAGTACTGCCCAAAGAAAAAATCTACGAGCTCCGAGAAAAGTTCTGCTCTGCATCACCTTTTTAACCTCTGAGCCATCTGTTTTAGACTTTGTGTGGGCTGGTTTGTGTTTAAATGGCTGCATCTTTTTTCTCTTCTTGGTCACGCTGTCAGAAACTTTCCACTTTGGTGGAAATAAGTCATGAACCTTAGGATGGATTATCATTAAATACAGACATTCATGGTCCCCACAGGATGAGTAACTTCTTTCTGATTTCCCAGAAGATCCATATGTTCATATGGCATGAAAAACAATCTGTGTTTTATGTGGTATGATCTGAATGTGGTTTGGACTTGGGGGTGAATGGGGGCGGGGGTGCAGGGGTTTGGAGAGTATATAAATGTGTGTATTTAGTCACCTTTTATTATTTCTGATATAATACTTGCTACCTTGTTGAGTGTTTATGAATGAGCATTCTTGTTTTTCTTGCTTTCCCTTTATTCTTGTTCTCTTTATTCGTTTTGTTTATTCCGTTGTTTGTTATTTACCTTGGTTATATGTCACAAAGGTATCTCACATCTTGAAAAAATAGACGTAAGAAAATGCGTTTGACCGCAACAAATCTCACATCATGACTTTAATAGTTTGTTTCAGCCAAAATGAAAAATGAGATGCAAAAATTATAATTCCAACTAAATGTGAATCATAACACAATCGCAATAGCTGTCAAAATAATCAAAATTACATATATATATATGTTTACCATATTATAGGCCATTCTGCATGGAGTTTTTAATTTTGGTAGTCCAACTGTAAAACTACTACGAGGAGTTAATTCTGAGACAGTCTCAATTTAATACTGATGCCTCTATCAGTCCCTCCAGGATTTTGTGTCCCCTTTTTTTGTGATTGTTGAAGCCTAAAATGCCTGATTTCATGGCAGCTTAAAAAATTGTGATGCATGTGGCAATTTTTGCAATGAAATTTGTTGTGATTTTTTTTTCTTTTTTGTATAATTAATTAAAAATCAAAGGCAGCTTGTTCCGGGGAGAACATAATCACACTCTGTTCTGAGTGTTCTAGCTTCACTTACCAAGTTATGAAAATCTGCATTATTTGTAAATGAAGAAGTGCACCCCGGAGGTATTCCACAAAGAATTAAAAACTTTTCGGGGCTCAAACTCAGTCGAAACAGCATAAAATTACAAAATAAAAGTACACAGAGCATTAATAAATGTCAATAACAATGACAAATGTGTTCTTTTCAGTACCCGTGATAAAATTAAAAAAATATGAATGCAGTGATATCGCTGTGATTGGTGGAACTCACGGGAAACTACAACGATTGGTGAAATTTGTGGAAAAGTTGCAGAGCTTGGACAAAATTGCAAGGTTGCACAGAATTCACCAGTTTAGGTTGCATTTGCCGGAAATTGCAGCCTCGTGGAGAGACCGCTCTATTTGACCTACATAAGGCAACAAGACTATCGGCAAGAAGATCTGCTATTTCTATATGATTATTCTTAATGCCTGCCACCTGGTTGGATTCCCCTTGAAATCAGTTGACACAAGCCTGTGTTTACTTTCTTCCAGGCACAGTTACATTACGTAATATGTTAGCCTAAAAACAGGCCTGAAGAGATTTTTATTTAGATAAGGTTATTTTTGATGTTATATTTTGTGGGTATTCCAATGGAATCGTTACCCACTTTTGTCCACAGGGGCCTCCAAAATCAACAAAGTATGAAAGGCCCTTGTAGTAGCTTTAAGTACAGTGTTAAATCCATGACATTTACTTGTACACTGTATTTATACACTGTGGTATTACTTTTTTATATTTAAGTAAAAGGGCTGAGCACTTCTAGCACTGTTGGTTGGATTACTATGCAGTTTAGTAAAGAACTTTTATCTCCTGACTTTTCATCTTGTGCCACCATAAGGTAAACACTGTACTTTAATCTTTTCCTTTCTTTCTTTCTTTATATCTTTCTTCCTTTATTTCTTTCCTTCCTCTTTACTTTGTGGCAAGTCCGTACTCGGCAGTAGAAAGCAGGGCATACTCAACATTCCTAAGGAGTGTCTGAGAGTCAAACTACTCTGACAGGCGGAAGAAGGAAAGAGTCACACACACACACACACACACACACACACACACACACACACACACACAGCCAAGTTTAAACAACCTAACATTATTGATGTGTACATGCAGATAGTCTCTCAGTGTGTGTACAGTTATTAAAAGACTTTAGAGGATAAATGTTCAGGCAGTTCACAGAGCAGAGGATGTGGGAAACGCCCGTAACAAGCACAGAAGTACTTATATATGACATCACTTTGCCTGACTCACAGCTGGGATAGTCACCGCATCAAATGCCAGCTTGCCATGAAAGCTGAAACACACCCCGGCTGGACAGATCCGCAAGAAACCGGCCGCCATATTGGATCATTAGATACGTTTAATTCATTTAAGTAATGGGAGCTTTTGAGCCTAAATGTCCGAGTAACTTACGCAGTAACATTTGCCCTTTCTGTCAATCCAAGATACGCCCTTTTACCGGTCGTGCCTAAGAGGGAACCCTTGGTTTGCCAAACTATCGCGAGATTTGTAAGGTTTATTTATTAATTGTGTAGTTTATATCAATTAAATATATTGTATGATGTGTGGTTGAAATCTGTGTGGATCTGGGAGCAGAAAACACTTTGTTAGGGTTAGGAAAAGGTCATTGGTTTGGGTTAAAATGATCACTCTCGCGAGATCTTCCGTGGGTCTGGGGATCCCTTCTATGCACGACCCCATTTACCTCTAGATGTGTGCGATGACAGCCAATCACATTCAGGTGCTTAATGGAATGACAACGAGCTTGACCAATCAGAGGCGTGTATTTTGACAGAAGGGGCGGGACAGAGGCGTGTCTGTGGGCCTAGGGTGTCGCCGTGGTGGCTCCCATTCGAAGGCGACGGCGGTCGTCTATATTTCGGTTCTAATCTGTCCAGAAAAAAGCGAAATAACTCCGAGCAGACAGTGAATTTGACACACTTTAACGTTGAGATTTTTTTCAAATTCTTCTCGGTCGAGCTAGCGGCAGGGCTCTGGAATGACGGAGTGTGCCGAGAATTTGAATTAGCTCGCCGTTAGTTTGAAGAAAGAGTGAGTCGGGGTAGAGAGCAGCAGAGAGGAGCCATTTTGTCCCGACTGTGTGGGAGAAAAGAAAGAGTGGAAAAGAGGAATCACACGGGAGGAGAGATCCTATTTTTGCTTTCTGTTCTCATGCTGTAGCTTAGAGGGGGGAAAAACACTCGGGCTTGGGAGATATAACTTCACGGACACATCTACGGGCACGTTATTTTGGGTGGTATTTAGCCAACTAGCTTGCCAAGCTAATCAACAGATCCCAGATTGTTTAACTGTTTAACAGTCCAGAGAAGCGGGGCAGTTGGTCAGGTTGGCTAAGGAGCTGGCTTTAGACTCCACATAGACGTGCTAGGCTATTATCAGTTTTTTTTTGTATCTTGTCTGGGTGAACACACGCTGTTTTTTCAATGGCGAAGAAGACGTACGACTTGCTGTTCAAGCTGCTTCTGATCGGAGACTCGGGCGTGGGGAAGACCTGTGTGCTGTTCCGCTTCTCTGACGACGCCTTCAACACAACCTTCATCTCCACCATAGGTAAGAAGCCGCAGATACCGGGTGGTGTGTTGTTACAGGTGTTTCTGGGGTGGTTTGACAGCTGGCTGACTCGCCTGACTCTCTCTCGGTGCAGCTGGAAATGGTAGGCAGGACATATTTGGTTAGCCAGTGTGCTATCGGCATGCACTGGCTGGCTGACGTTAGCCTCTTTCCAGGCCTCCTGCACACAGTTTAGCTGGGAAGCTAGCTGTGCAGCTTTAACTCACACTCCAGCCATCCCCCGTTTTAAAACGTCTGTGACTTTAATAACAAAACACGATTTTTATTGTGGTTCAGCCTGCCAGTAATGGCAAGTATAACCGGTTTAGGTGCCAGAGGGATCGCTGTCATGTCACTTGACCCAGTGGCTAGTGAGCTAACGAGGCTAGCAGTACAGGGCCTTGATGTGTTACAAAAGGACTAAAAACTGTCACTACATAACTGACAGGTGTTTACATCTCAATTTCAATTCATATAATTAAAAGGGGTTGTACCAATTACACGTTAAAGTTAGCAAACCCTGAATATTTGTTTAAAATGATATATACCACACAAGTAAAGCCCCTCAAAGTAGTAACACAGTAAGTATTAAGATACTTCATTTAAGTAAAGGGAGCAATAATAAAATAGAAGTCTTTAAAATTAAGTAGAGGTACATAAGCACTAGCAGTAAATTGTACTTGCAGAATTTTTTGTTATGTATATAATGTTCTTGGTGTATCATTACTGTAATTGGTTGAAGTGGAGCTACTTTAACTACTTAATATGCTGTTTAGTCTCATTGTTTTTCCTGTCAAGGCCCCCCACAATAGACGTACATTAGACCACAGACTCCACTTTGACAGGATTTAGTCTTTAAGGAATCCCCTCTGAGTAATCTTTCTGTTTCAGGCTTAACGGTAATGAAGTCTTTGTAGTCTGTCACTGATCAAACTAGAATCACTAAGAGTTATAACCAGTCAAAACTACCAACACCATTTGTTGTTGTTGTTGTTGTTTTAACTGGGTAGCAGTACAGGGCTGTGCTGTTGTTACAAAAGCAGTAAAAACTGTCTGCCCACATAACTGACAGGTGTCAACATGTCAATATTAACATATATAACTGTAAGGCTTTGTGGCAATTACACCTTAAAGGTAACACATCTCTGTTCAAAATAGATGCTGTTCAAGTAAAGTCCTTCAAAAGCAGTAGTGGAAGAAGTATTAAGATACTTTATCAAAGTAAAGAAAGCAGTAATAATAATAATAATAAGAATACTCCATTGCTAGTAAAAGTCCTGTCTTCAGTATTAAGTAAAAGTACTTCAAGTGTTGAAAGGAGTTGTTTCAGATTTTTGTTATGTCTATAATGTTGCTGGTCTATCACTACCTCTACATTAATGTGTAATAGGACAGCAGAATTAATTGAAACATTGAAATCACAGTATTGCCAAGTGCAATATCCAAATTGTACAAGCTGCTATGTTTTGATAAGGGTAAAATGTGTGAAAAGACAGCATTATAATGAAATACTGTCGTGCTGCAGAGATGTCCTGGCCTACAAATCTTGTTCTCCAGATGTAAGAAAATGTGCTTGTTTGGTGCAGATCCCAACAAATTTCACATAGTCATGATTTTCTTCTTCTTCTTTTTTTTTTTTCCAGTGAAAATGAAAATTCAGACACAAAAATGATCATTCCTGCTTGTCGTGAATCATATCACAATCAGAAAATCATTGCAATAACATTTTGTGCAGCCTGAATGTTTGAGCATTTTAATGTACTGTAGCTGGTGGAAGTGGAGCTGCTTTAACTAGTCTCGTCCTGAGCAGTGGATCATATCTTTTGTATGTCGAAATTAACAATGTAACTAGCAACTATAAAGTACAATATTTCCCTCTGAAATGTAGTGGAGTGGATTTATAAAGTAGCAGGATCAGCTACTGAGAAATACGATGAAGTATGAAGTATGTCTACTTCTAATTTGTAAGCAAACATACTTTGCTTCTTTCCATGACTGCTCCAAAGAGAACCGTAAACAATTCATCATGGTGGCATCATCAGCTTTTTTTCCCTCTGACCTGTTACGCATGCGTCCAACATCATGCTCACATGAGTCAAGTGTCAAACTATGTCAAATCCCTGCACGGCCCAACTGAAGGCTCCATTTACCCCTGTTGCTTAAGATCAGTGCTGAGTAATAATGTAACATTAGACGTGTTTTGCTGAACCTCACGCAGCTGACTGCTTGCAATACATCGGCATTAGATCCTTGATCTCTTGATTGGGCTTTAATTTAAAGCCTTCACTCCGTTTCAAAGCTTGCTGTCACATGTGTTTGTTTATGGTTAGATTGATGTTTTGTCTCTTCTTTGTTTTGCGATCAGCCTATTTGTGTTGTATTACACCCAGCCTTGTTTCAGAAACAAAATTATGCAGCTTATGTGCCTTTTTTGACTTTAAAGTTGTCGTACCAGAGCTCTGCCAGTTCAGTTAGTTCAAGGGATGGCTGTGTGATGATGGTCAGATGCAGACTGACAGGTTCCTCAGCAGTCAAAGACGAATAGTGACCTTTGCTCCTTGCAGAGGTGCTTTCCCTGCCAAGTTGGGTAGCAAGTCAAGTATTTCAGTGTGTAGTTTCCTTCTTACCTTTTAGAAAAATGTATTATATTCAACACACTTAGTCTACCCCCAAGCAAAAACTTTAAAATAAGAACCTGTTCCACATGAAGGATAATGTGTTAAACCCTGCTAAAGCAATTGCTATGGTATCTGTAACGTAAACATGCTCTTGTTTTTGTCTAATTTATCCCAAAACTTGGATAAACATCTTACCAAGTTATTTTAAGTATGAAGGATACCAGAAACAATGATGATTACAGTGCTTGAATTGAAACTTTCCACACAGTCATTGCTGTAGTTTAGGAGGTGCCCACTTGTGATGATCCTTCTGTTTGTCTCAAATGGGGCAACACCAGTAGACAGTTCAGAGATACTGAGACAACACAAGGCATTAGTCACAAAAGTTTTACTCATGTCAAGGTGTTCACTAAAATGTTTTCCCCAGGTTCCCTTTGGGGGCTGCCCCCTTAAAAACTACGACATAGTTTTCATCCAGTCACAAGCCTCTGTCTCAGCTTGTCTTAGTTCGTCATCTGTATTCAAAACAAAGCATAATCTCGCAGCACGTCATATATACAAGACCTTTAGTTGTCAAAGAGCTCTGATTGTTAACAATATACAGTAAATATGAGAAATTATTGTGATATTGATTTTTAGATATTGCCTGTTAGTTCTACTTCTGGAAAAAGCCAGAGCCCTCTCAGAAGTACTGTATGTTCTGCCTTACAGTCAAAGGATCTTTGATCAGATTACCCTTTCAGTTCAATTCAACTTAATTGTCATCATACTTATACTCAGGTATACAGCATAACAAAAAGCTTATACGCTGGTCTCTCAGTCCCGATACAACATACATGACAAATAATACGTGAAGATAGCGCAAAGACAACAACGCAGTGCAGGACAGAACATTTGTGCAGGATAACAGTAAATAATTTTTGAATTGTATTATATTGTGAGGCAGAATGGTAGTTTGAGGTTGCTTTAAGTGTGCTGGATGGAAGCCAGTAAGGTGCAGGAAGCCCAAAGTGACTGAAGTCAGTGCAGTAGTTGTCAGTGTACCAATTAGTGGAGTTGCTGTGGATAAATAATGTAATGTGACATGCTATAACACAATTGTATAATCATGCATTATAATAATTATAATATTTAATGCAGCATACAATACTTTAGTGATAATGTATGGTAATATATGTAGGCTAATACAGTTGTTTTCATCAATAATAATTCTGCTGATTATTTTCTTGATTAGGCATTAGTTAATATAAAATACCTGAAAATGGGCAAACGTACACTTGCAGCTTCAGATCACTTGTTTAGTCCAACCAAAATGATTAGTTCTACAGTAGATAAAGAAAAGCTGCAATTACCCATAACTGAGAGGCTATAACAAGATGTTTTTTGGCCTTTGTGCTTAAAAATTGCTTGAACGATTTATCAGTTGTCAAATGAGTTTCTGACCAATTTTCTGTATATCAACTTTTGTCTGTAAATCAATGATTAGTGGATGGTTGCACTTTTGATTTATGAACTTTTTGAAGAATATTAACCCAAGCCACTAACTGTGCGATGGTCTGCTTTTGCTTTTGTTGCCATTTGATCAGTGGTTTCATTGTTTGGCCCAGTATTTTGTTGGCTGCGATGACTGCTAATATTTTGGCAGTCTAAGTTTAGTGGATGCAACAAAGAGATCATAGCACTGTAGTGCTGCAAGTACAAAATGTACAGTTGTTAAAGGACAAGAAACAGTGTCAAAGTTTGCAAAAAAAAATCTGTGCTTCACTTTTCGAAAAGGCCCCACGCGTGAACCAGGTATAGGCCTTGATGTCTAAACTGTAAAGTCTAACAGGAACTGAACTTTGGGAAGAAACAGCAGAGGCAGGGCATGTGAAACAGGAGTGTGTTCTTCCTCTGACACAGTACTCATACCTTTGGAGACACAGATGCACAGCTGCTTCTCAAAATACCCCCACTGGAAAACCCCCCTCTCTCTCATCAGCCACCTCATCCTCATTTCCAATCACTCTTTGCCCTTCCTCCTTCTGTATTAGAGGTTATGCATATTAGAAGTGCTGAATATGCATGATGTTGCGATTCGAAATCTCTCTCCACAACACATCATGAATTTTGCATGGAAACTGGCGATGGCTAAAGTGGAATTCATACTTGTGGAAGAAATGGTTCCTCTGAGATTAAAAAGAAAGCCGGCCATGAACCATGCACACTCTGTTTTAAGATGTCCAATTCAACATTTGGCTGTCATGGAAATTGTCGTCCTCCTCTGAATTGTGCCCATTTTTCCAGTGATTAGGTAAACGTGTGATTGCACAATTCGCATATCTTCTTGACAACCTGCCAGTGCACCTCACAAGGGAAAACACACTCATCTACTCAGTGTTTTTACTCCTCCCCAGGAAGACAAAAATATGAAGTCGTCCCTGCTGAGCTTGATTTTGGAAAACTTTTTGTGATGGCCATCAATAACTTTATCATGCCCAACATTTAATCAGTGCATCCTTGCTCCTTTTGAATGTTTTTGTGGGTAAAACATCAACATAGGCATAGTAAACTCTGTCGGATCTGCAGAATCTCTTCCTCTCCTCTTTGTCTCTTTTTGTTTCTGGCAAACCATATCTTTCTGTCCCTCCCTCCCTCTCTCTTGAGAGTGCATAATATTTAGTGAGTCACACCTTGGCAGCCAGTTTCTTCATTATTCTATGGGCCTGCCCCACCTAGAGCACAGCTGTTTCTTGTACTTTTTAACCAACCACAACTTCTGACCAGAGCTGAACTGACAGCTTACTCTTATTTAACTGGAAAACACCACTTCTGGGCCAAAAAGTTTCAGTCATGAGTCACTCCTTTTTAAACTGGCCTCCTCCAGGGTTTCATGATTATGATAAAGATAATTATCTCAGTTACTCCAAACATGATGATTCATTTGGATTGTTTGTCTATATTACACTTTTGCTTCTTGTTTTTGTTTTTGTGTTAACTTTTAGCTGCAACTAGAAGCTGGTAAAAGTTAAGGTACAATCTCAGGGAAATTACAACGAGCATTTTTCACATTTTCTTTTACATTTTATAGACTAAACAATCAGTTCCTTGTGGAAATAGTCTGCAGATTAAGCGATATGAAAATAATCGTTTGTTGCATCCCTATTTTATTATTGATTATTTTAATTATTGATTGATTATTTTTTTCTATTGGTTAGTCCACCAACATCAAATTTAAACTGTTTTGATGATTGATTAATTGATTTAGTCACCTGTTAAATGCCAAACATTTGCTGTTTCACCTTGGCTGCTTTTCTTTGTCCTACATGAGTATGAAATTAATATCTTGCCATTTGAACCACTAGTTGGACAAAACAAGCAATTAAAATAGGTCAGTTAAGGCTTTGATGTACATTTGTCTTATTAGAGCTGAATAATTACGATTATTTTGTCTGAAATTGCAAATGTGATAGGCCTGTGATTTGAGAAATGAGTGGAAATAACCATTTCATTTTCTCATCATTCTTCTTATTTTTATTGACAATATTTAAACAAATATAATGTGGTTGTTTTTGTTTGTTTTTTTGCAGGAATCTGTACCAAACAAAGATTTTCTCTTAAGCCTGTAGAATATTATTTGCAGCCCAGGACATCTCCGCAGCACTACCATATTCAATTCAAAATGTAATTTTGACACACATTTTGCCTTTAACATATATTAAACCTTCAAATATACAACAAATATATTCAGTGTGTGTTGATATAAAACAGAAAAGCAGCAAATGTTCACATTGAAGAAGCTGCAGCTACTGAAGGGTTGATAGTTGTGGTTGATAAATGACAAAAACAGTGAATTTATTCATCATCAAAATTGTGTTAAGGCAAATTAACTAGCCTGCTAGTCATTACAGCTGTGTAATGTTTATAAATGTTTTGCAGTTACATAACATTGATGGTAAATCAGAGTTTTGCCACGTCAGAAATCTTAAATTCTAATCCTGAGTGAGTCAGTTTACCACCAGGGTAGTCCCAGTACTGCTGGCCAAGAAAGGCTTGATGGCAGTTAACCTCCTTAAAAAAAACATAGCGGAGTGTCCTTGTAAAAAATGATTAGATCCAAAGTCCAACCAAAATGGAAACTGAAATAATTAAATCCAAAGTCCAACCAAAATGGAAACAGAAATAAGTCGGCTTCCACGTTGAAAAACATGCACACGTAGGAAAAACTGTGTGCTCTCTCACCACAGCCTGTCCTCTCCCTGCACCGTCAGTCCAAATGCTTCAACCAAAAGTAATACAAAATCCTTAGGACTTCATGAGATGTCACTAATACACTCCAAATATTCATAATATCATGATTCTAACCAGCTGTGTTTTAAGCACAGGTTTTACAGTAACAAGGTTATTGCAGTGCATGCAAACACGTTCTCAGTTTTCCTGCCTTAACCTGGTTCTCGTGTCTGTCTGTGTGTGTGCGTGTGTGTGTGTGTGTGCCCCCATTGTTCACCAGCTGCTGATCCCACAGCTGTCTGCTGATAGGCTCAAGGTCTGGGCATGACACTGCAGAATCAGGAAGAGATAATGTTATTGTCTCTCTGATGGAAACACTTCTGTTACTCACTTTCCATTTCCCGCTCCCCCTAAATGTCTTTCTTTGGCTGTTTCTGGTTCTCTATTGTTGACGTCTCCATCTCCGTTTGCATCAGTGCCAAATAGTCTGATTGTCTCTCACTGTTGGTACTTCACATGCTAGTTATTCATATATTTTGATATTTATTTGCAGTATGCTGATATGTTTCTTTTTCTTTTACAGGAATAGACTTCAAGATCAAAACTGTTGAATTACAAGGAAAAAAGATCAAACTACAGATCTGGTGAGTCAATGCACTGTTTAGAGATGTTGCTTTTTAGTTTGCAGACATGTAGAGTGCTAAATATATGTTGCATGTGTTATGAAAAAGTCAGTCTGTGTGATGAATGAAATGACTCTAAAGTCAGGCCACGCGTTTGTGTCTAAGGGGAATCGATGCATGTTTCCCACACGTAGACTTTACTTGGTCGGGTTGCGCAGGTATATTAACGGCCGATCAAGTCAAATGTGTTGTGAAAATGGAAGAGTGGGTTAAAAAAAAAATCCAAAATGCATGTTGTGTTTTTTGGGCAACTTTATAAAGCATACTGCTGACGAAGAAAGTAAACAGATCAGAGACAGGGAGAGGGAGAGAGAAACAAAGAGGTGGGGCAATAAGTCCCAGTGTGTTTGCTGTCACAGACTCTGGTAGGTGTGTGTCTGTGTGTGTGTGTGTGTGTGTGTGTGTGTGTGTGTGTGTTTGGGGAAAAGAACTTAGAAGAAAAGCAAGACGAGCAAATTAAAATAGTTTTTGAGGAAATACTAAAATAAGATGAAGGATGAACTAGAATTAAAATAGTTAAATAAGAAACAACCTACTAGAATTTATTATTTCAAATATTTTATGAATCTGTTGCATTCACACAACAAAAATGTTTTAAATTTTAGATTTAGTTTGCATAAATCGCTAACAAAAACACTTTGCAGATTTGCACTGATGATCAGCATGAATTTAATATGATATCGTGTGTATAATGATTGAGATTTTTTTTTTGTTGGATGCTGCACATCACAAGCAAGACATGTTGAGGTGCTGCACTGCACCATTGCAGGCAAACAAAGACTATGTTAATTGGATTTGTCAGGGTTCAACAAGGACTGGGGCAAGTAAAACGCCATGTTAAAAGTGGTTAAAAACAAACTAACTAAACTATATTGATAATTGATTAATTATTAAAATAATTTTTCATGCAAAATGGCTGAAAATGTTCTCTGTTCTCTCAAATATTACCCAGATTTACTGCTTTTTTTCATTTCTAATCACATCAAACTGAATATCTTTGGGTTTTAGACTGAGATAACAAGACATTTAAAGATGATCATCATCTTGATCTTTGAAAAACTGTAATGGACATTTTTCATTATTTTCTGACATTTTATAGATGCTGAAGCCCTAGATTAAACATGACAATCAACTTCAAGTCTTTGTTGTTATTTGATAATCACTTGTAAATAAAACAGTTTGTATATCAAACCATGTTTGTATACCTAAGTGCAGGTTCTGAAAAATACACCACCGCTGTAAGAGTTGTCTCTCAATCCAGCCTCTTCTGTTTGTGCCTGGTTACATCATAGTGAAACATCTGTTTGACATACCTCCCTCAAGCCCAGAAATATGTGAGAACAGGAAATGGTCATCTGTCCATCAGGAGGTCTGCTGCAGGACTATCATTGTTCACCGCAGCTGATTTTCCCTGATTGAATTGACTTGATTTTTAACATTTTCTTCTGCAAATATGATGAAACATGAATATTAACATCAATTTGTCCGTTGAGTTTTGATAAGACTTCATATCGAGCTGTAACTTTGGAAATATTTAGTGGATGAATTGATTTTATTATTTTGGTGTAGCCGGATGTGATGTCTTCTTTTGTCTGAACAGCAATCCAAAGCCAAAATATAATTTTAGAGACTGGGACCAGCAAAACTTTGGAAAGATTTAATTAATCAATGATACAAATTGTTGTAGATGAATATTCTATAGTTTTAGTTGGAGTTCTACATGAGCATATAATCCACTTGGTTTTGGTATAAACTTGAAGGAGGAACAAGGATAAAGTCAAAATAAAATGTTACCGTAAATGTCTTTGGAGACTGGGCTACGCTTGTGCCCTCTGCCATCTCCGTTCTTTTCTGGGTTTTTCAAATGGAAATTTAGCAAAACTCAGTGATGTAGGCAACAGCGGTGATGCCCCTCCTCCCTCAACCTAGGGTTTTTTTGTGCAGCAACATTATAATGCAAAAACCTACGTCAGGTCAAGTGTTAAAAAGTTTTTAGAAAGGCTTGGGAAAATAGCACTTTGATGCTAAAAATATGTACTTACATGGACCAAAATGCCATCATCTGGATTTGAATAAATAAGGAACACTACAGGAATGTTACAGAATGATATAAGACCCTAAAAAACAGAAATATTGCACCTACCCTTTAATTGCTCCTAGCTATTAATGAAGTACTGATGACATAAGAGTAGTAAGTTGACAATGTAATCTTAATGTCCACATGTCTGCTTTTTCCTGTCCTCATCTGTCAGTGTTGTGATATGCAGTAAAAAAAAAGTGTCAGAGATGAACTTACTCATCCAGTTAGAGTGGTAGTTCTACAGTTAACTCAAGCTGAAGTGTTTTGGTAAATACACTGAAACGCTCAATGAAATGCATATATATATATATTTATATTGTTGAATAATCATGTTATTTGAAGATAAACAATGCACGGTTGTTTGTCACATATTAAAAGATCTGTACACAAAACTAGAATTGATATGCTAAGGTAATAATTGCAGCCCTAGACGTACTGTCAAATGTTGAAAGCGCTGTGTGGTGTTTTAACAAGTTGTGACATGATGTTAATCTTATGGTATGTTTTCACCTCTATAGCGTCAGTCCTTCCCCCAAAGAAAGCACAGAGAGGACATAGACATATGAAAATACGTTACTGTATTTTAAGTACCAGAGTATTAAGGATCTGTAACTTATAAGTTAGTACAAGTTATATTAAAGGATCTTCTCTAAGAATCTGTGGCCTATGTGACTTGTGGCATATATGAAATTCTATAGGGACATGTATAACAAAATTTAGATGCTAAAATAAAAGAATTTGCCAGCTCTTGTGAAACTCTTAAATAGTTTGCTTCTCATAGTTTGCAGTCATGATTGTGATGTGATCTGAAACTTGATCACATTTGGCCTGATACTGTCCATTAAACCTCTCCTGTGGCTGTTTTGTATCTCAGTCTCTGTCCACATCACATTTACTCCTCCTCCTGTCTGGATTTAATCTTCACGAGCAACCAGAGACGTGGTCATGCTCACCAGATTCAATAAAAATCCAACTTTTGCAGAGCCAACTATGATTTTGAACGTCGTGGTGAGACAACTATTGTAAGCGTAGGTTTGATTTGCTCATGTGAGCCCGGCGCTTCTGGGCTTCTTCTCGTTTCCTGTATCAGCAGTGATAGATGGATGTTGGCAGGGTTTCCCCAGATAGGAAAATGTCATAGTTGAGATGCAGGCTAGTGCAGACGTGTGAAGGACATGGTTAGCCTGCAGTGGATTTTAATGTGTGTTTAGCAGGTTCAACTTGACTCGTGTGGGTTGTCAGGCTCCTCTGCACCTAAAAACACAGATACTTCTTCTGTTCAGAGGCAGATTTGTGCTAATAGGCCCTTAAATATTTGAAGACTTTTATCAGCCTTGTTTGGTGAGCAAGAGAATTGCATCACCTTCTATTGGCCTGTAACTGGTATTAAAAAAAGTCAGTTTTTCACCAGAGCTGCAATGATTAGTTGAGGAATTGATTGGTTTTCAATAGTTGACTAATTTGATAATTGATTTATCAATTCAACCTTTTTTTTTTTTTAGGAACAAAAATGTCTGAATTCTCTGATGTCAGCTTTTCAAACTAGAATATTTTCTGGCTCCTTCATTCCTCTATGACAGTAAATTGAATATTGGGCTGTGGACAAATAGAGCTGCAACGATTAATCGATTATTAAGTGATTATTAAATTAATTGCCAACTATTTTATAACTGATTAATTGGTTTGTGTGTGGAAAAAAAAGTGAAAATACTATCTTATCTAAATATCTTTAAGTTGTGGGGACATTTGAGGACATCACCTTGGACTCTGGGAAACACTGATTGACTTTCTGACATTTTATAGACCAAACAACTAATTGATTCTTTGAAAAAATAACTGACAGATCAGTCGTTCATGAAAAGGATCGTTAGTTGCAGCCCTATGAACAAAACAAGACGTTTGAGGATGCCGTTGTGGTGTTCGGGAAACACAGATCAACATTTTTCACCATTTTCTGACATTTTAAGGTTCAAACAACCAATCAATTAATGGAGAAAATAATTGACAGATTAATTACAGTGAAAATAATCATTAGTTGCAGACCTAATTTTCACAATTAAGAGGAGTGAGTAGGCCAAATATAGATCAGAGAGTCAGAGCTAATGTGTCAGTCTATACGCTAATTAATGTTAGAGTCGATTCTTAAATTAATCAGCAAATATTTTGATAATTAATTAATTGGTTAGAGTAATCTTTTTTTTAAAAGAAAAAAGTCAAAATTCTCTGATTTCAGCCTCCTAAATGTGAATATTTTGTGGTTTCTTTAGTCCTTCATGACAGTTGTCTGAATATCTTTGGGTTGTGGACAAAACAAGACATTTGAGGACGTCGTCTTGGGCTTTGGGAAACTCTGATCTGCTCCATTGTTTATAGACCAAACAACTAATCGATTCATTGTGATAATAATCGTTAGTTGCAGTTTGAAATAATATTATATCATAATACTGGTATTTGCTTTACAAACAAAACATTTCAACATGTGTTGCTGGTATGTGTTGTGATTTGCAGTCATGGAAAGCGAGAGGCACCTCAGCATCTTGTGAAGTAATCCTTGAGTCACTGGGATATAATACGAGGAAGCCGTGAATACAAACAAATAAAATATGTGTCTCTGTGTCTCTCTCTGTGTGTGTAGGGACACAGCGGGCCAGGAACGGTTCCACACCATCACCACCTCCTACTACAGAGGAGCCATGGGCATCATGCTGGTCTACGACATCACCAACGCCAAGAGCTTTGAAAACATCAGCAAATGGCTGCGCAACATTGACGAGGTAAAACACACACACTTTCTCTTCTCTCTCTGTTTCCATACTCGGAGCCAATAACATCACATGGATTTATGTTGCCGGGTAAAATGTTATCAGAGATGTTATCAGGATTTTATGGCTTTTGGAGAGTCGAGCGCTGGCACTCCTTGTTCTATTGTTACGTCTTTGGCATAATGACAAAGTGACTTAAACACTTGGAGTGAATGCAGCCAACATTGCTAACTAGCTGGCCGTCCTGTGTGCAGTGAGCTGTGTAGCAGGAGTCTGTGACTAAATGACTGCAGATGAGCCAGATGGCTGTGTGCAGCTGGGGTTTGTACTGTTTTACCTCTTAAGTATCAGTGAAACCTGAAGTTCTGCTCCAGACAGTCAGGATTCTGTTAGCATGTCTGTTTCCAACTTTCAGTTTTACTTTAAAACTATCAGGAGGAAGTAGGAGATGTGTTCAGAATAGCAGCTAATACATTCCAGGTGTGACAAGTGATGCCAAGTAACAGTAATTATGTTAACAGTGATACAGGCTTTCACAACATCCACAAGTGTCAAAAATCATTTTTTTCTAAATGTTAAAAACATAATGAATGGAATCAGACACCAAAGAATCAAATTGAATCGTACAGTACCCAAAGATCTCCACCCTCAAACATTACGTAGCCAGTCTCAGTGAATAGAAGCTATAAGATAGAGGCTTCATAAAGCTAATTAGGAAGATTTTATGTCACTTAAACCAATTATTATACTGTAATATTCCAGTGTTATTGTATGTTATCCTCAAATTGTCCTCTTTTGATCATGTCCACCTTTGGTCCAAAATGTTTTATACCATCCTCATACGAAAATCAGTCACTCAAATCACTTATTTTAAAAATTACAGTGTTCTGTGTTTTGTCTTCATAAACAGAATTGCATTTAAGGATAACCTGAGCGCTGTCTGAGATTCTCTGTGCATAGAAAGGATTTAACAGGATCTGTGTGGACTAGGGCTGAACAATTAATCAAAATTTTATCGAAATTCCAAAATGGTCCGCTGCAACTTCCAAATTGCAGGATGTGCAGATTTGTTAAAGGCGAAATGTGTGTGAAAATGCCATTTTAAATTAAATATTGTGCTGCTGCAGAGGTTTCCTGGTCATCACATCGTTCTCTAAACTTCAGAAAACGTCTTTGTTTAGTACAGATCCCTGCAAAAAATAACACCACATAACTGTTTTAATGTGTTTTTCAATGAAAATGAGAATAATGATGTAAAAATTATCCTTTCCTCTGATATCACAAATCATATCACAGTTGGGATATCAGTCAAAGTAAATACAATTATATATTTCTTCAAAATTGTTCAGCCCGAGTGAGGACCAGTGTTTCCCTCTTTGTTTGGTCATAAGTGTAGCGTCATGCACAAAACATTTAGTGACATCAGTCTCCAACAGGCCTGATATTTCAAAGTGATTAGCTGATTATCAGATAAAATGGACAAGCTGTCCGTAACGTATGGTTTGCCCTGCTGCTGACAGAGGTCGATGCATCTCTGTGGATGTTGTGCCTTTGTTTTACCTTCCACCTCTGTTGTTTTTCTGAGTGCATTGCCTCACACCTTGTATTGTGTTTTATACTACAGCACCATCTTATTATTTATCTCAGTACTGATTATTCTATTATGTGAGTAATCTTTTGGGATCCAATCCAGATCAAACACATCAGTTTAATTACCGTGAGAGTTACAATCAATAGCTCACGTTATCAATCTTTATTTTCCCTGGGTGCAGCACGACACAATGATATTACAGATGACACACGATCGGTATGAAGGTGTTACGCATTAAATGAAGCGGATAGGTTGAGACTGCCAGGCATTTCTTGCAATTTTTCTCACCCTCGATGTGAAAGAGGTTTGAGTCCGGTCAAGGAAAGGAAACACAATGCATTTCCTGCTAACTAAGAACTTGGCCTTGCTCATGTTGAACTTCTTTGTATAAAGGCTTGTTGTTGACTCCAGAGAGAGTTAATAGGATGCAGAGATTTCTGCTAACTTGGAGAGAAATATAAATACAGTCTTGATGAGTGGTCCTCAGTGCTTTTTTTTTTTTTTGGCTTTTAACCTCTCAGCACAGAACAGCACAGAGCAGCACAGAGCGATATCTACTTGTGATCCTATGTGCAAGTTGTGACCCCTTCAACCAAAGACTGACTTTGTTTTATTTTAGATCTGCAGGGATTCATTGATCAACAGAAACTTCATTGGCATCTATTTTGAAAATATGATAATCGAATCATTGTTTTATTTATTTTTTTTAAGCAAAAATGCCAAACAGTTCCTGGTTCCAGTTTCTCAGATGTGAGGATTTGTTGCTGCTCTTTGACACAAGATAATAAACTGAGTGTCTTTTGGTTTGGGGGACTGTTGGTTGGAGAAAAATGGACATTTGAAGAGCTTGTACTGGGGGAAATGATCTTTTTTCACTATTTTTTGATATTTACGGATAAAATAATGAATCAGTTGATTGAAAAAATAAGTGTTATTGTTGGATTTATCAGCAATGATGATGATAATTAGTTGCAGCCCTAGGTTATTTTCTGAGGTAAAATTATTTGAGCTGAAACAGTTAAACATTTAATTAAGCAATTGAGTGATTGACAGAAAATTAATCAGCAATTATTCAGTCAATTAATGGCTTCAACCATTTTTCTTTAAGTAAAAATGTCACAATTCTCTCATTTTCCGTTTTGTATCAGTCTAGATTTATGGGACATTTTTCACCTTTGACATTTACATTTTTTTATACCAAAGGATTGGTAGTAATAGTTTGGCAGATTGATAATGGAAATATTTGTCGGTTGTATCTCAAAAAACTATCCAACAGTTGAAGTTTAAAAGTCTAAAACATTATCTTGTTTAATTTAAATAATGCTTTATTGTGTTTTGCTTTATTTTAAATTATCTTGCAACGCTCCAGATTTGTCTTGAGACCCTTTGAAGCCATCCTGACCCCTTGGTTGAGAACCGATCGTAGAGTTGTTGTATTAGAGGCACCAGCTAGTTCTGGCATTTCTTAGAGAGACGGATGCAATAATTTCTAGATGCAAAGCCATGTTACCCTGCAAAATTAAGAAAGTAACTGACACGTATGCTCAGCCTCTTGGCCCTTTTGACACTAATGGCTAATAAACGCTTGAAATGTAATTAAATAACCTGTTTATTACCTGTGTGTGTGTGTGTGTTTCATTGGGTTTGATTGATTGGATGGGTTATGGAAGCTCGTCCAAGTGGTTCTCTGAAGTCAGCGATGAAGCTGCCTTTAATTTAGCCGATAAGAAAAAGTAATCTGATAATCGACTCTTTCTCCTTCATCTTTTTCAGCATGCAAATGAGGACGTTGAGAGGATGCTGCTAGGCAACAAGTGTGACATGGAGGACAAGAGGGTCGTACCAAAAGCCAAGGGGGAGCAGGTGAGATGGTGCAGTCCACTGCAGCTGCAACAGCCGCTCGTCATCAAGGTCCTGCATGTTGATTGGCCGATTTGTTGCTGCACATTCAGTTCCATAAACCTGAACCTAGAAAAAAAACTTCTTTAATCATTGATTCCCCCTGCAGCCAATCCCATTTCAGTCCCGTGTTCTCACGTTGACAGCATGACACAACATTATTTACATGGTAACTGTGTTCACCAGAGTCTCATTCAGCAATAAATGTTAAAAAACACAATGTGAAGTCGCAGGAAAATAGCGGGAAAGCAAAAAGAGAAAACAGTAATGTTTATTTCGCATATATGGGTTAAAAATAAGGTATTAGAACTAGTTAAAGTGTGAAAGCGTCTTGAAATTACTTGTGAAATGTCAGCTTACACCTTCTGCTAAAACAGAGCCTCCTTATAGAGTGTGTAGTAAGCTGCTGTTTGTTTGCATGCCATAAAGGCTTATGACTACTGTAACAACTCAGTGACAATAACTACTCAAACTACAGTTTGTTGGGACATATTTAAAATGAATAACTCTATTTTTAATTGTCCATATCAAAGCATTTTATCAGCAAAAACTTTTCTGTTTAGGTACTACTCCGTATTGCAGGTAAAGTTTTATAAGTTGATGGTTTAAAAGCTTCTGCGGTGTAAAAGGTGAGAGAATAAGTGGACTTTGTAGACGAGCTCAGAGGATCAGAGCTGAGAAATGTGAGCCTCTTCACGGTCTTAACAAGTGCAGTCGAGGTGCCCTTGAGCAGGGTCGGCAGCACCTGAGGCCGTGTAACCGTGGGACATTGAAGTTTGAGTTCAAAACCTTTCAGAATTTAGTTATGTGACTGCAAATGTTTGTTTACTTAATGAATATAAGGCTTTCATTATGTTTGAGCCTCCAGACAAATTCCAGACCTGTTTTGTGGTCACATCACTGGCCACATTAAAGTTCAGTCCCTGTGTATCAACCTCGCTGAATAACTGATTGTACTGACACATAGTTGCCTCAGAAATCTTCATATGTTCGCCTGAGGGGGGTTTAAACATGCTGCATTCATGCACAAACAATATCCTGCATTGTTTATAAGAATGTGAAATTGATAAATTGATGTGATGGCAGAAATATTGTTGCAGCTAGTGCTGGGTGTTTACGGCTAAAATGAAAGGGTTGGCTTTATTTTCAGGACAGCCTTTACAGACCAAGGTATAATTCAAACTGTATGTAGGCAGTAAAAAGCAGCATAATTTGTATGCTTGTGCAGTTACAGTTGTAGCGGAACAGTAAAACAGCTGCTTACGCAGCATACTGGTCTGCTTGATCTGGGAGTCTCAAAACCACAACATGTCCATATCACTGAGGAGATATGATGTCCCGTTTTATAAACAATCTTGTCAGCATTACTCACTTCTTGTCTGAGTAAAGACGTCTACGTGAGTAAAAATAACAAAGGCCGCTCAAGTGCGGGTTGTAGCTCAGTCAGTTTGAGCTGCTTGAAACATTGCTGCGTAATGCTTCGAGCACAAGGCTTTTCTTCAGACTGCTTCTGATACGAACAGTCACCATCTTAAAGGGACAGTTCACCCCAAAAATAGATATTTGTCCCCTGGCCTGCAGTGCCATTTGTCATCTAGATTTTTTTTGGTGTGAGTTGCAGAATTTTGGAGAAATTTGCCGTAGAGATGTCTGCAAATATAGTCTTACAAGTCTTATGTTGCTCAAATCATGACCCGGTTACTCAAGATAATTCACAGACCTTGTTGTGAGCAGTTTCATGTGGGAACTACTTTCTTTCTGTTAGGAAGAAAGTACGACCGGTAATGGTGTACATGGATAAATAGTATTACAGCCAGAGGAAAAATATGTATTCTTTATTTTAGGGTTAATTGTCCTTTTAAACACTCATAGTTCATTAACCACATGGTGTAGGTTGTCAATAAAGTTGTAGCAAGCCTCACATGTTTTGCTGTAACATTGTTGATGCGATGGCGACCTACGCCTGGTATGTTCTGTCACATGGTTGGTGAACTTTGGGTATTTAAGATGCCGACTCTCTTTATGTATCAGAAGTAGGGATGTTCCTGCCAACTTATTTCCCTGTCAATTAAATTAAAATTCTAATTTAGACTAGTCTTACAGTAATAAAATATTCAGTGGAGAGCTGTTTGAAGCCGTTAATCACAGTCTACAATTGCCAGATTGGATTTTAAATTCTGGTGAAATGTGTGTCACTTTGTGCTGTGCAGTAAGAACATTGCATAGTAACCGACAAAACATAACAACTCACTTAAATGCTTCACCTTTTCAGACCGAATAAGATCACAGTGTCTGCGTCATTTACCCGTAGCTGACGTTGGCTGACGCACAGTGTGGCTAACGTTAGCAGCCCAGCAGCAGCAGCAGCCCACTCTGCTTGCAGGTTATTGTCCATGTCTGTGTTGAATGTGGTTACACATTGCTCCAGTTGTGTGGTTATGTACTAGTTTACTCTGACACAGCCTACATTCAACCTCATTTTCATTTTCTATATGAAAATACTGTCAAACCGCACTGGTTTTATGAGCTGTCATCTGTCAGACTTTCTTGAAAACAACAGATGGGCCATCGGGGCGAGAAGGGCTGCTGTCTGTCAGCGCCACGGCCCTGACTAGTGGCAGGCGGTTGCATAACACCTTAGAGGCAACAGTTAACTGGCATTGTACGTGAATAAAATACTGACAAATAGTTTAACCGACCAGTATCTCTGATGCCAACTAGCGAGGGTGGCGACATTTAATCATATAGTCAACTAATCTCACACATCCCTCATCAGAAACAGCTGAAACATTGTGCTCACAACATCACATAGCAGTAAATAAAAGTTCTTTAAACAGGAGCTTTTTGGTGTGTGGGTCGCTCTGTTTTTCACTCTGCCAGATATGTTGTACTCCGGCACTCATCTCATTGGGTGTTGGGATGTGTGTCTGTTTCTTATCATCTTTTTAAGGTACAAGTTTACCCAAAAAATTCAGGTTTCAGCACCAGGATTCAAATTGTGTCAAGTTGTAGCAGTCTCTTCTCTTTAGTCTGTCATCTTCTTTTATTTCATGTATCGACTGCACAGCATTTATGTACATAATGTGTGTTTTAGAATGACCGTCAGTTTTCTCCTCATGTAACTGCACTGATGGCAGATGGAGAATGTTTAGGTGTTTATCCCTTTGAGTGGAGTAACCGTGGTGACTCCTGCATCTGGTGACGTCACG
>JAJHUR010059621.1:526-12304 GCA_027495735.1 Lutjanus campechanus
CACGTGCAGCTACACCTGCAGCCCGTGCGCATGATGGCTACTGCTAGCAGTAAACCGGAGCTTGAAGACCCTCCCCTGTCGCTAAAGTCTCCTGCTTGGGAACACTTCGGCTTCCTGGTTAAATATTGCAACGGAGAAAGACAGGTGGATAAAACGAGGGCGGTGTGCCGACACTATTCAGCTGAGATCGGGTATGTCTCCGGCAACACAACAAACATGCTAACTCACCTAATACGGCACCACCCGAGTGTAAATATCACTGCTACCAGAAGAAAAACCAACATAGTGCAAACGCAGCTGACCTCGGCATTCAAGCAGCCTCTCCCTGGCAATTCAGATCGGGCCAAAGCTATAACAAGAGCCATTGGAGTTTTTATAGCAGCGGATCTTTGTTCCCATACTGTATCGAAAATGAACCGAACCGTGACCTCAAAACCGAGGTACGTATCGAACCGAGATTTTTGTGTATCGTTACACCCCTAGTACTCAGTATTGACCAATATGCAAAAATTAAGTATCGCAATCTGTATCGATAAGGAAGAAAATGGTATCACAATATCTGTAGTTTAAAATATTGTACATGAATGTCTACTTTTTTGCCATTTTAAAACAGTGCTGTGCAATATTACGCATGTTCCTTATCAGTAATCTGTTTAAATCTTTTGTCAAATGTGACTTAAAAACAATAATAACTGCATTACATTTGAATCAGATGGTAGTTAAAGCTGCATTAAGCACACAGGAGAAGAAAAGGCTTTAAGAAGAAATGTGGTAATTACAAGGTCATCGAAACAATTGGAATAAAATACAATAACATCACATATATTCACATTAGCCAAGATCATATTGTCTTGTTTAAGGGCTTAGAAGCCCTAAGCAGCAGTCATTTGTCTTTCTGAGTTAAAACTTTCTAATCAATAAAATTACATAAATGTCTGACGCTGTACAATAACATTGTTTTGTTTCAATCACTGTAATGACCATGCCCATTAAATTCAATAATAATAAATAATAAAATGAAATAAATTAAATGATAGTACTGTACCTCTGGTGTGGTTGCTGTTTGTGTAAGTGAAGGCAGATCCCCTTGTTGTCTCTTCATGGTACCGCCTGGCAGCAAAAGCCTGTTTTCCCCACTCTGCTGCCATTGTGATCTTACGAGGAGGTCCCCAGCAGTGGCCTTTCTTGTCACTTGTAGCCTCCTTGGGTGACTGGCGCAACACATCCGACTTTAGCTTTTATACTCATGCCCCAGTGACTTCAGATAGGATTAGGTCACAATCAAATTACAGCCATGGGTTTCTGCTTGGCAGTGATACTTGCAGCAAAGCAAGCATAAGCAAACTTACTTTGAACTGTAATTAAAACTATTAGCTTATGAGGTTAAGACACAAAATGCCAGAATAATCTCGTTTGAAAGCGGATTTCCGCTCAGTCCTTTAAAATGGCGATTAGCTGAAAGATCTTTGACTGACACGTACATATAAATTTACTCATCTTAAATTGAGCCACCATTTGCCTTTACTGAGTCCTGCAGTAGCAATAAAGCGAATATATGTAGCAAACGATAACCTATACTTCAAGGCACCTTTTTATTTTATTTTACTTTTGTACGCAGAGGAACGTTTGGACAGTTAAAATCAGGAATGCATTCATTACACAATATTAGGTTCATTTGGGAAATGAAAACTGAGACAGCAGAAATGTGTTTGACTTGACTGTGCATATCACCTTAATTTTATACTGTGTATGATGCTGGGGTCTGGATAAGTATACATGTGGATTCTGGTGGGCATGAGAGGACAGTCGAGAATTTAAAGCAGCTTAATTCCACAAGTCGTGCTCCACAGAAGAACTTTATTAGCAACAGCTGCTGTTGGTGACATGTGACGAACACAAGACACCTTTTAATCTCTCCGGATAGAAGAGTTAAATTCAGAACACGGGATTTTTTAACACTGCATTGATCCTACAGCATGCGTCAATGTGCTCATGGCAATTAAGAGCAAAGTGGATGGGTCAGCACCCGGATTTATTGATTCATGAGGAATGAGTCAAAAGAAAAGTGGGTTCAGAAGGATGGTGCCTGCACAGGGATCTGTGTCAGCTTCTTGGTCTTGGATCAGTGAGTAAATTACTGGCTTTAACGCTGGGGCAGGATTTGAACAAAATAAACAATAAAGTAATTTGACATCAAGGCAATGTTGTGTTAATTTTGTAAAAAAGACAAAAGAATCCCAAAAGATTTTGACACTGTGTGCCTCAAATGCAGATCAGCTGGACTAAGCCAGCCCCGGTGATGCACTTGTGGGCCGTGAGGCTGGCCATGTGCGGTGCTGGAGAGGAGCCCAACAGTCCTGTCAGAATGCCATTGCTGTTTAATTGCTGTCATTTACTCACTTTAAGGCACAGGCTTGATTTGGTTATAGCAAAAACCTAATCATCAAAGTTTTAACATTAAGTTGGAAGCTTTTCTACTAACATTAAGGATGTTTGACCACTACATGCCGGTCGTCAGGATATTTACATTTTTAGTTGTGAATTTCGGATATATGCTGTGCACAGATTTTTTGGAATGTGACCCTGAGCAACAGGTGTGTCGGACCAAAGCTCTTTCTCAGTATTCCCAGCAGGATAGTGTGTATTTAGGGGATAAGAGCAGTCAGTCTTTTGGACGGTGCCATACTTTCCAGCACGTGCTGCATTACACTCAAATTAAAAAGGTCATTTAAATTATGCTTTGCAAATTATGCAAGTTCAAAATGTATTTCAATTTATTGGAAGTAAATGCCAACCAGCTGAAATGCATTTATTAGTAATAAAATTATTCTTGCATTCTACTCTCTCAAAGTCCTCAGTATTCAAAAGAACTGCAATTTGTTTAACATGCAAACCCATGTTATGCAGAGACTGACCAGGTGTGTGAAAGTGTGACTGGAGGAAAGCCTTCTCTTTTCTGTCAAGCTCTCATTTCTTATATTTTTACATTATTACTTATGCCACTGTTTTGTGTGTAAACAAAAGGACAACCACACAAATTTAAACACTGACTGTCTGAAAGTGTGTACTCTTATCTTTATTTGTGCAATTCATCACGTACAAAGTACGAAGACCAGATGTGGGGCCAAGTCATTGTTTTGCAAATCTCAAGTAAGAGCTCAAGTCCCGAGTCCTAAACTTTGAGTTTCAAGTCCTAAACAAGCCAAATGAAAACACTGACATTTCAGCCTCATTGATTTACAAAGTTACTTAGTTGTTTTATTTTAACAACCACGTGCTGTCTGTGATGTTAAAAATGGGTTAGTGTAGCTCTTTCTGAAAATTCTTAATTAGTTTTGAATTCATTTGATAATTTCATACCCTCTCACACTTGTCTAACGTCAATGACCTCTAATGAGATCCAAAGATCTATAATCTGTTGATCACTGTTTGTATGTCAGCGGCATGATTAGGTCTAAATCCGCTTGTGTCCGGATGAAGTACCTGGTGCCAGATGGGTCAGTTTAACTGTTAAGATATCTACTCCTTCAGACAGACTTGTTATTGATGAAGCAGGTATTTCAGTTTATCATGTTTCCTTCATCTCCGATAACATCATGATCATTTTATGATTTAGTGCAGTAAATATACAGTATACCTTTAATCCTTCCGGATAGAAGAGTTCACTTCAGGACATAGGATTCTCCAACATTCCATTGATCCTACAACATACGTCATAGTCCTCATGGGAAGTTCAAAGTGGAGGGGGTAACACACCCGGACTTCTGCCAAAAGAATACACTTTTCCAGACTTTAGGAAACTGACTCGAACATTTTTTTTTCCAAATTTATTTATGAATTAATGTTTTTTCTTCAGATATGCCGTATCCATTTTAAATACACATCTTTGGACCACGTTAAACTTTTATTGGCACTTAGAAATGAAGCCTAAAGAAACTAGCTGGCTAAGTTACGTTTTTGTTTGTGATAAACAGTGACAAGACAGACCACATAAAGAATGTAGCTAATATATAAAGTTTGTTTCATTATTTCAGTATTTAAGTCTGTCTGTTTAATGTCTAGCTAATGTCAGCTCCAACATAAACGCTACATGCCATACAGATGTGACAGCACTTGGTCTTGACTTGGTTTGAAGTTCTCTCAGAGTCTTGGTCTTGTCTCGGTCTCAATACCTACTTGGTTATGACTTCTCAATATCTAGAAATAAGGCAAAGTCTTTTATCAGTGTTATTAAAGCAAGTCTCATGTTCTCAAATTTGACTGACTTGAGTGAAGTTATATCACTCCAGCCCCCCACCTCTGTATAACATCAATCAAATAGACACTATATGAATTTATCTTGCTTAATGGTGTGTTTCAGTTGAACTGGGAAGTTGGAATTTGTGGTGAATTTTAAATCTAAAGCTTGCAGTGTGCCATATAGTTTTTAATGCATTTTGGCCCTACGGGCTACAGTTTAAGCTAAATCTGAAATACAATGCAGATTTTCCTTTTTTGGAGGGAGGGATTCGGGTGGAGCATGATGAAATCCGGTCCGTGAGCGAGGAGCGGAACTTCTCACCGCTCCGCTCCGCTCCGCTCACATGCTCTGGTCTCCACATCCCAAAGCAGATTATATGGACAACTGAGGTTCTTCCACAAAACAGATTAACACAGAATAATTACTCCTGGCATTCTTACTCCGTAACACTTTAATCTCTGCGGAATGACAATTCACTTCAGGAGAAAGTGGAGGTTAGCAAAAGCTGCTATAGTGGTTTATTTAATCTGTTGATTCTGTGTTTTTCTCGAGTCCACTTCTTGCACAGGTTGCCGGCTTGCAGATTTGATAAGAGCTCCATGTCAGACAAAGGACTGTACATCAAGAAGAGGATGGATTCTCAAACTTAAGAAATCTGTAAACTTTTCTTTCATTTTCCTTTATTTACAAATGTTAGTTGGCTAGTTAACCTTGTTAGGTTTTCTCTAGTTTTTTTCAGTTGCTTCATCAATTTTGCTTTAAATAGCTTAAATTTTGACAAATGTAAAGTTAACTAAAAAATTAAAAATGTAAGGTTAACTAATGTCTTAGGGGAGAGTATGTTGCTTTCAGTATCTTAATGTACACATCAAGAGGTGAAATTAATGCTAGTTAATGTTTTTTACCCCTTTTGACGTCTCCCATGTGATGCTGTGATGTTTCGAGGGTAGGTCTGGAATTCCGCTAGTTCTGAACTATTCATGTTTGGCAAAAGTTCACTACTAGCAGAACTCGGATTTGCTCCCGACTACCGACGGGAATCTCCAGGGGAGCGGAGGCTTATACTTACACAATAGCAGGTGGAATACATGTGTAGTGACAGTGAGTGTCTGTAAATGATTACACTGGTGTGAAGTGAACACAGCCCACCTTTACTGCTCATCTGGTCTCGTGTTCACTTCACATCAGGTAATAATCCTACTCTCAGATTTGTGTGCGTGTGTGTGTTGAGGTAGCAGTTGGTTACACGAGGAACACATTTTTCTGTGAATTAAAAAAAACAAAACAGAAATAGCAAAAAATCTGTTATTCGGACTGAAATTGTGCATTTTCCCCTTTATTGTAGAGACGATTAGCATAAACTTTTGAACTTTGCCAACACAGGGAGTTGTGTGAGTGCTTACATTGAGGTTAATGGCTAATCCTATTAAGCTAACCCTCTTTAGCTTATTGTGTTAAAGGATTTGAAAACAAGTACATGTAACTACATTTATCTGTGATTTATCATTTTATTTCTGTAAATGTTATCATTTATCAAACTGGACCAAAAATGAAAATTATTATTATTATTGCATGCATTTGTGTGTGTGTGTGTGTGTGTGTGTGTTGGTAAATATGTATTAAAAGGACATTTGGTCAGAATACACACCACACTAGAAGGACATTTAGAATTAGCAGGACAGGGTCGGTGTCCTGCTAATTTGGAAAAAATTCTAAAAGCGTAGAAGTGTTTCTCTTGGTCTGTAGACCCTAAATATAAAAAAACTCGAGATGACCTGTTAATACACATAGACCTGACTTTGTGTATAATCTGTGTATCATCACAGTGCCTCCCAGAGCTAGGTGGTGATATAGCAGGACCTCATGAATAATTCACACTTGTGTATGATTCTGAGCTTCTGATTGGCTGTCTGCCAGAAGGTCCTGATAATTCTTACAATGTCCTTATAATTCACGTTTCTGTAAACAGGTGTGTAACATAGATTTTAACACAGATCTCATTTTCCAAAAAGTGTCACAGATATATATCAGATAATATTGCAGACTGATTTGCATGGTCAAATGTTTGACTGTCACTGATAAAGTGATTACATAATGCCTGAGTTGTATGACCAGGGATCATTATTTTGAGAGAAAGAAAGCTATGTGTTTCTAGTTATCAGTACACATGTATTTTTATCACAATGGGATGTCCTCTCTTGGGGCTGAAATTGACACTGTTTAGATTCATTAAAAATCTGTCAGTCAGTGGTAAAGACAGGTTCCTCAGCTGCTCCACACACTGAAAGACAGCTGACAATAACTCACTGTTCAAAATATAACATATTTGGTGTACCACCACTAGTTTATTGTCACAGAGACTTATGAATGAACTTCAAATGTCTATAGACATGTTGATTTTTTTTCCTAATGTGATTTTACAAAATCTTCCAAAATTTGTAAACAAAATCACATGTGCACTGAGGTCATTCATTCATTGTCAGACATTCTGAGGCAGGGAAAGAAGGAAATACTAAAGCAAAGTAGCCTGAACAGTCATGGAGATCTTCCATACTTCAGTTGTTTTAATACTATTGATATTGATTTGGTGGTGTCAGCAAGAACAATTGCAGAAACTTTGAGCATCATTGACATTAATTTAAAAAAGGTGCAGTGATTTCTGTAATGCGGTTGGATCAAGGTCGGTCTATGCTCATACCTAAAATGAACCGTACCAAATGTAACAAAACTGTTCACTATTGTGAAAAAATGGAAAGTAAATATCTTGAGGATTTCTACTGTCAGAAGGCACGTGGGAACTCTAAACCACTCCAGAACAATTAAAAACCAAAAGATTGGACACTTTGGGCCACAAAGTCAAAAGTGTTGCATACCTTATTTCATGATGCAGAGATTGGTAATGAGAATAAAGTACTATAATCCAGCTTTCACATTATATGCTGAGTGACAGCTTTAAAGAGTACTTAAGTATGGGATTCCATGCCAGAATACAACCGAATGCCAACAGTTGCGCAGTTCTGAGAAGTGCTTCATTGCAATCATATCCCTTTTGCAGGCACTTTCATGTCTCCTGGAACCTCAGTGTCTTTTTGAGGACTTTGTAATAGTAATCCATTATAATAACTCCAAAACTGAAGGTCTTTTGTGTTATTATTAATTAGGGGGCCAAGCCCGCGGGGCCTGGGGGACGCGGATGCACAAGCATACGCGTTTCCCAGGACCAGCGGTGCTGGGAACCCTATTGTTTTTGTTCAGATTTTTATAGTTCTTCTTTTCCTTATTATTTTTATTCTTCCGTAGATAAAAGTGGTGCTGCAGCCTAAACCGTACAAGGGAGGGTGGTGCAATTTGGAACGTTGGTCCAGACCCCTGCAGGGACCTCAGAGGCAAAAAATGACATATTCCTGCCCGCAGGGGGCGCTATAACCAAGGGAAACGCGTTTTGGCCTATAACTCCCACACCGTATGTCCCACCTTCAAAAGCCTGATATCCACAGATTCCTTTAATAGCCCTGAATCAAATGGGCTAGGCCAGGCCCATTTGCGCCTATAATTTTTTCTGCAAAATCGCGAAAACTGGAAAAAATACTTTTTCGAACTCCTCCTTGGGGTTTTGTCCGATCAGTGTGAAATCTGGCCTCTTTAGTCTTCAGCTGGACCTGATCTAAAGTTATCAAAAGAATTTTATTCGGACAAAGTATGCGCAAATTATTAATGAATAAATTTTGCTAGCTAGCGATAAAAACGTGAACAGTTGCATATCTCGGAGAAAATAAATGCTAATGACACCAAATCTGAGATCTTATGTTGTCGTGTGACTCTGGGGCTCTGACCCAAATTTGGCGAATTTTGGCCACTAGGGGGCGCTGCAAATATGGGAACGTTATATCTCTTAAACAGCAATACAGATTTTTACGAAATTTGGTGGCTATGATGCTGGCTCACTCCTGAGGCCACATCTATAAGGTAATCACGACTAGTCAAAGTGGGCGTGGCTTATTATGAGATAAACAACAAACATTTATTTCAGCTCAAGTATTATGCTGAGGGCTGTGAAATTTACAGGGTATCTATAGAATAGGACACAGACCAGGCATCCAAAAAATTTTGCGTCTACTCCACTAGGTGGCGCTGTAACAGACGCAAACGCCTTTTGGCCTGTAACTTCCACACTTCTAATCGCATCTTCATAAACTTTATATCCACGTGTTCCCTACATAGAGCCGCACCTTCTGACATAAGCCACGCCCACTCCCACAGCATATTTCTCTTTGTAAGTCGCTACACGTCAAAAACCTACTTTACGAACTCGTCCTAGGGTTTAAGCTCGATCTGCACAAAACTTTGCACATACAATCTACAGACATGCCTGATCAAAAGTTATCAAAATAATTTTGCTACTCCAAAAAATATGGCACTTATATATAAACAATTTTTTCCGCTAGCTAAAAAACCCATAACATTGTATATTTTTGTTAAAATAAAAGCTTTGAACATCAAACTTGATTCACTTGTTTCAGAGGTCAACTAGAGACAGTGTCCCAAATTTGGCGCAAATTGGCTGATAGGGGGCGCTATAAACAGAAAAAAAAGTGACATGTAAGTTGATCAGATTCGCATGAAATTTGGTGAGCATGATGTGGAGTCACTCCCAAGGCCAGCGGAAAAGTTTAGTCATGTTTGGTCAAAGTGGGCGTGGCTTATTACAAAAAAAAAACATTCAGCCTTTCACACTTCCAGTGCTCTTCCCATTACAGTAAAGCAGCAATGAATGGGACCTTGCGGCTGGCGTGTCGGCATGGGGGCGATCCAGATTACAATCGGCTTTATTTGCGTTCCGTGTGCTCGGCGAGAGCCGGGGGCCGAGTCGCGCGGGGAGGCTTGGCCCCCGTTCATAACTGCTTGCAGTTCTAGTTATTATTGTGATTATTTCCCTGACTTTTACCTTCCACATGATGAATGTTCAACAACAGACAATTTACTTAGCCATATTTATTATATTACTGATATTATAATGTCACTGCTACTTTTTTCAATGAACTATGTCTGGTATGTGTATGGTTACAGCTGCTGCACTGTTAGGCTTTCATTTACGTGAATGCTTATGTGTGGCATATGCATGCAATTGATTGCCCCAAAAAACTGCCTGTAAGAGGCTCCGTAGCTTTTGAAGCTAATTTACTCCCTGGGCAATGTTAGCAGTTTATATTCAAAGATGTAACGAAAAAGAGCTTGTGCAACCTTGCAATGTATGAGACTGAAGGGTGACATGGCTCTTCACAAATTAGCTCAGTGCAGGTTCCAGTCCCTCCACTCTTTTAGGCACAAAGTACATGGTGCTATAGACTGATACAGGCAAATGATAGAACAGGAACACTGGTTTACTGCCATATTTCTTCTACATTGTCTGTATAACCTTCACGGCGACCTGCAAAAATGTGTCTGTGTATAGTTCAGAAGAGACTACACTCTTGTAAAGATGACAAAGAGCTGCAGGACAAACAAGGTGACTGAGCTTGCACAAAGTTACTTCCTGGACAACACATGGTCCAAAACTGAACCCAGACATTGAGAGACAGTTTGCTTACAGATAATCAAATGAACGTGTGAAACAAAACATAATCCCAAAGAGATTCCGTTCAAACATGAACTATCAAACCAAACATTTCAAAAGTTTGAAAGCTTTGGACCAGAGGCTCTATTTACGCTTAGACTCTGTCTGCTTATGCTCCGCATGAATGGTTGTATCCTGTTGTCCCATGTTGAGTATCGGTCTTTACAAGTCAGTCCGTGTGGGCCTGTAGTCTCATTGCAGATCAACAAAACACATGCATAATATTTTCTCTAAGTAATAATATCTAAGTAATTATATGGCAGTATTTTGCATTCCTAATGCTTGGTCTGTTATTGATTTACTGTTATTTAAGTAATAAAGTATAGCCTACTTTTAATCATGGACATTAAAGAAATTAATGTGACTTGATTTGACTGAACTTATTGATGAGGACAAAATAGCCTGATGGATACAGTTTTCAAGTGGGAGATACCATTTAACTTGTGCCTCAAATAAAAGCCAACTATTTATTGTGATGGGCTGAAATCAAAGATAGCAAAATATCACTCATAGTAAATTCTTTCCTTGGTTTCTTGAATAAATCCAAATTTGTTCTCTTTAGAAAAAGAGAACCTCTCCTCCTTTTCTGATAACCCCTCCTCTTCCAACAACTTGGTACAGTCCCCAGGCTGTCCACGTGCGAGCCAAGCTGTGCTAATTGAGTACATCATCTCATCTATGTTTCCGGAGGTGTGGTGAAGCAGGTAAGGCACTTATATATAGCTATATTAAGTATATTTTGTCCCTATAGCAACTAGGCCAAATGGTACAGATTACCTGACGAAGGTCGTAAACACCAAAGCATTTTATTTAGCTGTAGGTTAGTTTGTTATTAGCAAGCAAGCCGTTGGATGTGCAGCAGTTTCGTCTGTGTCTCTAAGTTGCACCTTCCTCCTCTGATGCACCTCTTGGACGTTTGGGTGTGCAGAGACTTTTCTCTGTGGTTCTTTTAATCACCGATGAATTGAAACAGAGTCATATATTATAACAGTTAAAAAAAAGAAGTGAAGAAGTGAATAATTTGCAGCTTCCTG
Source organism: Lutjanus campechanus (assembly GCA_027495735.1). Taxonomy (NCBI): domain Eukaryota; kingdom Metazoa; phylum Chordata; class Actinopteri; order Lutjaniformes; family Lutjanidae; genus Lutjanus; species Lutjanus campechanus. Next base: position 11,415 of record JAJHUR010059621.1, read on the forward strand.
ACACTTCTAATCCTAGGAGCAAGATTTAAACTCACTGAATTCCAGTACCTTCGCGGCAATCAAGCCATCAGTTGCTTTGTAATTAATGATCAATGGAAACAAGTGAACACATTTGTTTTACTTTCACATGTAGACAAGTTGCCTTTCATTGCCTGTATATGTGATTGTCTTGTTGACTCACAACATCTGCAAATACAGCCTTGCATTAAATAGAAGATATTTATTAGTGACTGGTTCTCCCCACTAGATTTCTCAGGAGGAGCAAAGCCAGCCTGCTGACATGGTCACTTGCCATTCCCTCGGGGACAACATTGGACAGGTAAATTGATCTCGGTTGACCTTATATTCAGAAATACAAACTATTAGTATGAGTTATATTCAGAAGTGTCGAGACACACAGGTACTGACATTAGGAGGACTGTGAGCTTTGTACATTGAAATAAACTCACATTCAGTGATTGTCCTTTCTCCTTTAGATGCCCAAACAGATGCATGTCCAGCCTGCTGAACTGGCCCCCTGCAGTTCCCTCAGTGACAACACTGATGAGGTAAATTGATCTCCAGTGACTTTTGTATTTTAGAGTCAAAAACTTACATAATATACACTGCTCAAAAAAATAAAGGGAACACTTAAACAACACAGTGTAACTCCAAGTCAATCACACTTCTGTGAAATCAACCTGTCCAGTTAGGAAGCAACACTGATTGTGAATCAATTTCACCTGCTTTTGTGCAAATGGAACTAATGTGGAACTAAGGTCAAATGGAACTAATGTCTTAGGGGAGAGTATGTTGCTTTCAGTATCTTAATGTAAATGCATCAAGAGGTGGAATTAATGCTAGTTAATGTTTTTTACCCCTCTTGACGTCTCCCATGTGATGCTGTGATG
>JAJHUR010059641.1:0-12798 GCA_027495735.1 Lutjanus campechanus
ATGTGAGATCAGGCGGCCGCTCTCTCTCTCTCTCACACACACGCGTATGTGGCCAAAAACAGCTCTGCAGCACACACACACACACACAGACCTGCGATGGAACTGAATACTAATGTAAAGAGGATATGGCTGTCAAACGTGACACACACACAAACACAGCTGAGCATCCAGAGGTGTTGAAGAGGCCCACACACACACACACACACACACACTAGACATGTTAGGTGACTGAGCAAACAATATCCTCTCTCTCATTATCTCACACACTCACGGTGAGAAATCCATCTTGCATGCATCATTACACACACACACCTCTAACATACGTGTCAAGTACAGCAAAGTTTTACACGCTCATCAGGTACAAACATGGCTGAGCACTTAAGCCCTCACACACACACACGTGCTCATGCATAACCTGTCTCTTATACACATCTCGAGGAGCCTGATATAGATCAGACAGTTCGTCATGTAGTGTCAGCTGATTGTGAATAAAATAGTAAACGGCACGCCGTTGCGAGAGAGAAGAGTGTTTCAGCGTGTTTCAGTGTTGAAAGCTTACTCTACCTTAGCCAATTATCATCACTTATGCGGTTGTCGCATCCCTCCCTCGTCCCTCACCAAAGAAAGAAAAACAGCTGTGCAGGTCCTGTACGTGGCTGAGAGCCGAGCCGGATGACAAGGGCTTCAATGAATAGCTTTAGTTTAACGCACCACATTTAATTGTCGGTAACGGTAACGGCGTTGCAACGATGGGAGAAGTAATTAATTAGATTACTCGTTACTGAAAAAAGTAACGCCGTTATGCTCTAACGCCGTTATTACCAACACTGGTCACCGGTAGCCTCACTCTGCTGCTCCGGACTCGGTCCAGAGTGACACAACCCCCCTCTCTCTTCTCCGTCACCCGCAGCCTGACTCCTGACACCTGGCTGCTGCTCGCTCTCCCTCCTCTCTGTTTCTGTCAAAGATAACGTGTTTTGTCAGGCTTTGTGCAAGCTAGGCTAATGGCCGTTAACATTTTGATTGTAGACGCGCGCGCCTTCTCAACTTCAAATTAATAACAACATCAAAGCTAGATCTAGGCCAAACCATTTTTGTGTTTGGGGTGGGAGGGTTCACGATCACTATTTCTCAAGGACAACTAGGAGAATACAAATAAAAAACTGTAATGTGATTGAAATAATAGTTTTCCACAAATAGGACTATTCTGACAATTTTTTCAATTCCACAATTTAATGAGGGCCCAGTTGTGGGCCCCCCTCTCCCTGGGCCCGGGACAGCAGACCCATTTGTCCCCCCCTATCGGCGGGCCTGCCTCAAACACAGAAAAATAATGCAGAAATAATATATATATAGCGATGATGAGACTGTAAGAGTGGAAGCACCTGATCAGTCGTGAAAGTTAAATGTTGGCTAAGTCAGAACTTCGAAAAAAGTGTTTCCTTCTCCCATTGAGGGCATTAACTCTTTCAAAAAAAAAAGCATAAAACTTTAAGAAGTTTGTATTTTCCATCAATCTTTTCTAATGCAATACTTCAAAATGTTCATAAAAATACTTTGATGGAAACAGAGCCAATAAGTCAACAACTTTTGCTGCAGTCGGGCTCTCCCGGCGGTGTGCCTTACCACCTACAGACCGTATCACCATGGAGTCACTTTCTCATAGAAAATTGTCAGTTTAGCTCAGATATGTAAAATCAGCAAACTGTAACTGTAACATTTAAAGACATATTAAGATGGCGGTCCGACCTATCTGTAGTGTTGGCTGTGATAATTTTATATACTGTTACTTTGCCAGTGTTTTTGAAAAACCACCCAACAGTGACATCTCATCTCATTTTATTTCAGAAACAGCTGCACAACCCTGTGCTAATCACTGCAACAGCTGGTTCAGCCTGAAAACTGTAACTATACCTAATAATTGTATTTGGTTATTTTCTTTAGTTTGTGGCCCAACAGGTAAATTAGGTGTCCAGCTTAATGTTAGTGAAAGCATCAAACGTGCATGTTGGATGAATGAGATGGGATACATTTTGAAATTACATCATGAAAAAAAGAAAACATTCCACACGCTTCATTTCCAATTCTCTCTACTTAACAATTCAGTTTCCTACCTGGAAGTTATTGTCAACAAACACCGTGATTTGTTTTATTCTGTTTGTGAATCTCAAGTGATGGAGAGTGTGCAGTATGGTGGCCACAGTGTCGGATCCCTGCTTTTGCAGATAAATTTCATTGCTTTATCAGACCATGACCTCCGCTGTGCACTGGGACGGTGTTCCATCAAGACGGAAGCGGCTGGAATGAAAATCAGGACCTTCAAATCTGAGGCCAGGGTACTCTGCCAGGAACTTGGATTAGAATCTCTGCTCTTTCGTGATGAATGAGTCAGTTGAGGTGGATTGAACATCTCATTAGAACGGCTCCTGGACACCATTTCTGAGTATGTCCAACCGTGAGGAGACCCCGGGTTAATTACGTTTGTCTGTCTGTCTCCTCGGACAAACTCAAGTGCCCGTTAGCATCCAAAACCAAGTCAAGGGTAGGGGAGCAAATAAGCAGCGCTTCCCAAAATAATAAAAGCCTAATTTCACCTGAAGTCTTAAGAGTCGGTGTCAAGTTCGGGAGTATTGCGTGCACACATTAAAAAACTGTGTCGAAAATTGAATCCTAAGTAGCCTTCAGATAAAATTTTAGCTCGCTCAAATCAAGAAACAGTTCCAACAGTTCCCATTCTTTATGCTAAGCTAGGCTAACCATGTCCTGACTCCAGCACAGTGTAATATTTAAGAATCAGTATCAGAATAAAAATAATTGTTGTGTTTTTGTTACCTTAAAAATAGTTGTTTATATCTACAGAGGGAGCGTGTCCTCCTCTAAGGAGTCTGACATGTTGCATCGCCATGTTTCTACAGAAGCTCAGAGCCGACAAACCAAAAACTGGCTCAAAAGAGGGTCTATTCATCTATTGGGGCTTTTCCTTTGGCACTTTTGCTGCATCGAGTCAAACCGTGCTGCACTGATTTGCCATTCCATTTTTATCACGCCAAACAAGCCAGTGTTGTGATACTCAGCTCATGTGTGACAGAAGAGCAGAGAGAAAAATGTTTCTCAAAGTGTCTGTGACTGTGTGTTCAGCTCCCAGTACTTTGGAAACTAATCTCTGCAGTTTGAAGCTTAGGTTCTCTTCTGTGTCGCTGTTTTTACGTTCAGGTTTCTGCTGTATTTTACTGCCATGTTTGTTATGAGCCGTATAGAAGTCGTGTCAAGTAACTGCTGATGAACACATCAAAACTTACAAAAACTTCTCAGTTTCCTTGTATGCTTTTTTTTTTCAACTGCAGCAAAAAAGATGGTGGTGATAATATGATCGTTATCTTCACATAAAACGTTCATTTCTGGGAAACACTGTGCATAGACTGTAACTGTTTGTGCACAATGATGTAAACATGTGAACACTCCTCCCCTTTTCCTGCTTGAGTCTTGCATGTTACATCCTGTCAGCTCAGAGTACAAATCCACCCAACAAGTGCAACATCTTGACCTGGGATGTTGTGTATCAGGTCACTCAGTCTTGATTTCCCTTTGCATAACCAGCCTGAGTCTCATTTCATTTTCCCGGGCCCTCCTGCTCTCTTTCTACGACAGTTCGATTTGTTCTCATTTTGTGCATCTGACTCACTTATCGTTTTAAAAGAGGTTGGACCGGGACAGTCAGTAAACCCACAGCACACGCTGGGGAGGTCATTAGCCACTTTTATAAACCAGTCTACCTCCAGCTGGATGCTGCAGATTGTAGTGGTTTAAACAGAGAGCAGTTCCAATTCATAAAATGGATTTATGATCAATTCCTGCCGACGTATAAACCACATATAAGTGCTTGATTATAAAACCTTTCTTTGACATGGAAATGATCTTATCTATAAGCAAAGTCTGGACTTGACTTTGGTGATTTTCCGGCTGGTTATGTCAGGATATTGCAGTTTCGGATACGTTTGCCTGTGGTGAACTTTGCATCAGCTTTATGAACAGAGACGTATCATAGGAATTATCAGTTAAAGGTGCGAGGAATTAATAGCAGCACACTTTCTAGTGATGTGTAATAAATAACACGTGTCGCCTGGCTTCAATCTCCCCTACCATCGCCGTAATCTCACCTTTCAAAAAGTTTGCTTTTCTCTTTTGGTCCAAGGCTGTTCCTGACTAAACCCTCATTTGTGCCTCATTATATGAGGACAAATCGCTGATTCTATGGCAGGTGACAGCAGTTGTAAGTGAGATTTATAGATCACAGGTGGTTAAGTTACAAATATTCTTCTTTTTATGCTCAGTGTCTTATGAATTGAACTTAAAGATTAAGTTCAAGTACAAATCGAAGAACATTTTTTATAACTGAGGACTCAGGTGAACTCAGGTAAACCACAGTTATCTTTCACTATATTGATCCTACTTCACCTCAGCATACCTGACTACTTCCTGGGGTTTTAGTCACAAGCAGCAACAAAGTTAGAGACAGAAACAAGAGGATGCGGAGGATTACCACTTCGAGTCCTATTTCTGCTTTATTTTTTCTCTCTTCTTCGCTGCTGCTCGGACCGAACGCTCCCTCAGGGGAACAATAAAGTTAATCTAAATATTTCACAGTGTTTGCAGGGTTGGTTTACTCTTTGGCCCTCAGGCAAGTCCTGTTCCGTTCCTAAAAAATATAGGTGCACTTGGAATTATCATTCATAATGTTTCCACTTTATTGAGTTTTGGTTTTATTAATATTTCAAAGCATTCTCGAAAAATGGCACAAATGAGTTGTTTTCTTTATTTGTTCTGCACAGATGGGTTCTCACTTTAAGGATTAAGGGTGTTTTTGTTGTTGTACTTCTCTTAAGTGTTGCTTTTAATCCAGTGGAAAGCATGAGTAGTGCAGTCATGCTCTCTTTAATTCTTTACAATCCATTCTTAGCCAGATTTGCATTTCTACCCATCCTTGTTTTTCCTAGATTGTCACCTCATTCTTCCTCTGGCTCCTCTTTGGCAGCTAAGGGCACGCTTACACACACACACATATACACACACTCGACTCCAGCTGAGCTGCTCCCTGATGTGGAGAGGGAGCTTAAGTGTGTGTGTAAGCTCATCTTGCCTTTAGCTAATGCCACCCACACATACGTGGACACACACATACGCACATTCGTAGGCATGCAGAAAGTATGATTAGGTGGAAATTCAACATTGCTCTGCACCGCCACTCACATGCATGAATATTGATGTGAGATCAGGCGGCCGCTCTCTCTCTCACACACACACGCGTATGTGGCCAAAAACAGCTCTGCAGCACACACACACACACACACACACACACACACACACAGACCTGCGATGGAACTGAATACTAATGTAAAGAAGATATGGCTGTCAAACGTGACACACACACAAACACAGCTGAGCATCCAGAGGTGTTGAAGAGGCCCACACACACACACACACACACACACACACACACTAGACATGTTAGGTGACTGAGCAAACAATATCCTCTCTCTCATTATCTCACACACTCACGGTGAGAAATCCATCTTGCATGCATCATTACACACACACACCTCTAACATACGTGTCAAGTACAGCAAAGTTTTACACGCTCATCAGGTACAAACATGGCTGAGCACTTAAGCCCTCACACACACACACGTGCTCATGCATAACAGAGCATCACCTCCTCCACCTCTGCAGGACGAGAGTTTCTCCCCCTCCTACCCGCCCCCCAACACCAACATCCCCCCCCTCCAGCAGCCGTTTCCATGACGACATCCAATAGGCGAGCACATACAGAGGAACAGCCAGTCACCTTTCAGAGCAGAGCGAGGCTGATGAATTCCAATGGAGGGAGGGAGTTTAGGAAGTGCAGAGGGAAGAGGAAGGACGGGAAGGGAGGAGAGTGGAGAAAGGTGAGAAGGAGGGATGAGATGAACCAGGAAGGAAGAGGAGGGAAGGAAGTGTAGAAAGGTGGAGGAGAAGAGAGGAGAGGAAAAATTGAAGAAGAACCCAAGGGAAGGAAAGGAAAGGAAAGAAGGAAAAGGAAAGGAAGTAGCAAAGGTTGGGTGAGAGATGAGATGCAAACAAGTCAGGTGGGAAAAGGAAAATGTTAAGAGGAAACAGAGGAAAGAAAGAGAGGAGGGAATGGAGAGAACAGGAAAGGAATAGAAAAGGAAAGGAAAGGAAAGTCGAAAGTAGAAAATGTTGGGCGAGAGATGGGATGGAAGCAAGTCTGTAGGGAAAAGTGAAAAAAAAATAAGAGGAAACAGTAAAGGAAAGGAAAGGAAAGAGTAGCACAGGCTGGGTGAGAGAAGCGATGGAAATAAGTCAGGCGGGAAAAAGAAAAAAATAAAAGTTAAAGGAAGGAAGGAGACGAGGAGGAAAGGAAAGTAGAAAGTAGCAAAGTTTGGGCGAGAGAAGGAATGACAACAAATCAGGAGGGAAAAGGAAAAAAATAAGACGAAAGGAAAAGAAGGACAAAGGAGGGGAGAGGAGGAATGTAAACAAATCAGCAGGGAAGAAGGAGGGAAAGAAAGAAAGAAAGAAAGGTATAAAGGAGAGTTAGCATGTCCAGGAGAGAAGAGGTGAAAGTAAATAAGGAGAGAAGGGAAAGAAAGGAAACAGTAGGAAAGGAAGGAGAAAATAAAATTATGAAGTCCGGGACAAGGAGAGAAATGATAAAAAATAAAACAAAGGCATTGGTTATAAAGGAAGAAAGGAATGTTTGGATGTGGGAGAGAAGTGACAAGGACAGGGAGGAAGGGAAAAAGAGATAAATTTGTAGGGAAGAAGGGGTAATGAAGCAATACGGACAAACCAGGACAGCGAAGAACAAAAAGAATAAAACGTTAAGGAAGGAGGGAGGTTAAGGGAAATAACAGACAGCAGATAAGGAAGACGCAAACCAGGGAAGTGCATGATGGAAGAAGGAAAATGTGAGGAATTTTGGGTGGGTACAAGTGGTGAGGATCAGATGGAGACTGAGTGAAGAGCGAAGGAATGTTGGGTCAAAGGTCACATAACAGCCAGAGTTACGTAGATCAAGTGGTGAAGATAAAAGTGTGATGTAACAGAGTCAGGCATGACTGGCAAGAACACAGGAGCCTCTGTGTGTGTGTGTGTGTGTGTGTTCCACCGTGTGATGTAACACAGAAAATGTTTACAGGGGTCCCCTTTTCCTAGAAAACCTTTGGTCTTTTCAGCTCATAGAAAAGTGTTTTCAGTCTTCAGGGTCTGCTGAAAGACTCTTGACTCCAAAGCCCAACAAAGACTTCTTTATCATAAAACAGAAATGTGGTAAATATAGATCACATGACTGCTGGTGTCGAGCGCAGTCTGTGTTGTGTTTTGATGAGGAGACCCAGAAGAGATGTTTGGAGGCGATCTCCCTTCATTTTGACAGACAGAGGTAAATCCTCCGGTCAGTTGTGATCATATAACTCGAGTCATTACACCAGGCCTATTCAGTTGGTGCCCCTGGGGTGAATCTGGCCCTTTGACTACCCTGTCCAGCCCTTTTTTCAAATGTGACTTTCTTTTTTCTCTTTTTATTTATCCTCTCCCCTTCTGCTGTGTCCTATGGGACCTTACCTCAGAAAAAATATGAACAGTAGTCAGTGGATGATTTTCGTTCCCGAATTGTGCAATGAATTACACATAGAGGTGCAAAGCCGTTGCGCTGGTGGCACAGGCGACTTTGCTATCTTACACCAGTGCAGTTGCCATTGTTTTGCCGCATTTGCAAGATAGCAAATGAACTTGTGAACCTGGTCTGTTTGGCGATGGGCAGGAAGTCTAAAAATCAAGGCAAAATGAAGATGTGGCCAGGCACGTTTGCTGTCTTGTGCTCGGTGCATTGGAGTAAAAACCACTTGTGCCTTAGATCGGCTAAAGCCTGGTCGAGTATTTTAACAAATTTTCTATCAGAAATAAAGTGTAAATATTGAAGTTAACAGCGTTTACAGACTGTTTACAAGCCAGATTTGTTCAAGTGAGTCGCACTGCAGTCATACTAAGATTTTATTTGATCTATTTTGGTATTAATGATTCAAATGTCTCAACTAATTTAATCAAACATGTTGAAAAGACAACTCTGCATGTAATCCTGGACGGCATTGTGATATAAACCTGTCCAGAGAAAGATGATACATATTAAGATTCTTCTTTCAGTGATAATAAAACATTTATCCAGAGAAAACAATTTTTAAAAAACAGTGAGAACTAGTTTGAAATATTCAAAATTAGAAAAAACAAACCATGTGACAGATTGCTGTTATCGACTCCAATTCTGGGGATTTCTTTCCAGTCTCCTCAGTTCATGAATCCCTTTAAAAAAAAAGAAACCCATTAGACAAAGTGCAACAAAGCACATAAAGCGAGAAAATTTGCTTTTATTCTCTGTCTGATAACATGACATTTTTGGCCGTGAAAAGTTCTCACCCCCCCGCACTGCGACGACGATAAGCAAATTAGATTTTGAGATCTTTTGTAACAGCCAAAGTCTTGACCTGCATCACTCCTCGTTCATAGCGCTGTGCCATGACGGCGCTGTAATTAGCCACAGAGAACGCGGCGGTGATGCAGGGGCCAAACGACTCTCTCAGAGGCAACACAATGTTAATTAGAGTGAGTGGAAAAGAAACAACACGATGCACTGAGAGATATGGTTCAGCGGGCAAATGAGACGGCAAATGGGGCATACCAAACTGGATGAAGAATACTCAGCATCTGTTTGTGTGTGTGTGCTGGAAGGAGGCACGTGTGTGTATGTAAATTTACATGCATGCATCCATATGCATGCAGCTTATTTTATCTGTGAGTATGAGCAAAATGTAAATGCATTTAAGTGTTACGCACCATATGTACCACGTACTGCCGTATGTATATGTGTATGTGTGTGTGAGCGGACGTGCGAGGCAAAAGCCAAGCTGGGCTCTTGTGAGAGAGCCCTTGTGCTTGTAGGAGGCAACAGCTTCTTCAAAAAGCTTTTCCCAGAAACTCATTAACATTCATTCACGCAGGCAGCCTTCCATAAACAGTCATTAGCGGAGGAACACTTACTGTAACGCCGGATCACTGAGCCTCTTCACACTTCACATCACCGCCTTATTCCTAAGTCACCGATTTAATTTGAAAATCTATCAAACGTCGTCTGAAATAAATGCTTCCAGTCAGCGGTGGAGCTCGAGTTTGCAAACTTTTATTTATTTTTTTTTATTTTATTTACGCCGAGAACCCCTGGATGGAGATGTTTCATGGTGCAATCACACAGTTTGTGTTCTTTGTTTTCCAGAAAGGAAACATTTATTTTGTTACACTTGTGTTTTGGGCTCGTTAGCTTAATTACTGCCTAATTTAAAGGGAATCAGGGCTTGTAAACAGAGTTTTGTTAATTTCTCATCATGTTAGATTTCAGCTATGACTGATCTTTTGATCCTCTTTGGTGTTTATATCCAGTTAAAGGGACAGTTCACCCCAAAAACTAAAATACATAACTTTCTTCGTAGCTGTAGTGCTATTTATCCATTTAGAGTATCTTTCTAGTTTGTGTGTGAGTTGCAGAGTTTTGGAAATATCAGCCTTAGAGACCATCTGAATCCCATATTCTAGCACTTTTTAGTTATCCCTGCCTGTAGTAAACCAGGAGGGGATCATGTAATCGCTTCTGTGTGTGCGTGCAGCTTGTCCACAGCTAATCTTTAATACTACTGGACCGATCAGCCTAGATTTTTGTGTGCACATTCATGACTGCATGTTGAAGGACCTCTGTGAGTCAGAATTATTGACTTTTATGCTTTTTATCTTTTTATGGAAGGAAGGAGACGTTATGTTTTCAGGTCATCCCATTCTTGTGAAACACAATATCTAAAGAAAGCTTCGAAGGTATTTATTCAAACCAGACAAACCAAGTTTTCCCAGAGCTGAAATAATCTGTGATGATGAGGTTATATCCATATCCATGAACAGGGAAAAGGAGTTAGGAGGGTAGGTTTTACTATTGTAGGCTGCAAATGCACAAAATAAAGCCAGCTTTAATAATTCGAATGTCTCTACGCCTGACTGAACATCACACCAGTCAGTAATTACAATTTAATTAAACATGTTGAGAAAAACAACTCTGCATGTAACCTTGGGTGGCTTTGTGATATGAATCTGACCAGAGAAAGATGATACATAAGATTCTTCTTTTGGCGTCTTTCCACAATAATACCTTAATCCATAGAAAATAATCTTTAAAAACAGAGAGAACTACTCTGAATTATTCAAAATCAGAAACACAAACCACGTGATAGAGTGCTGTTATCGACTCCAATTTTGGGGATTTCTTTTCAATCTCCTCAGCTCATGAATCCCTTTAAAAACCCATTAGATAAAGTGCAACAAAGCACATCAAGCAATAAATTTGCTTTGTTGCTCTGACATTTTTGGCTGTGAAAAAGTTTTCACCCCGCACTGCGACAACAATAAGCAAATTAGCTTGGTGACTGGGAGAATGTGAACGCGGTGTCTCAAGGATGCTTCGAGTGGTTGGTGGTCAAAGGTCACTGTGATGTCACCAAACACATTTTTGGCCATAACTCAAGATTTCATTTGCTAATTATGACAAAATCTCACACAAATGTCTCATAGAATGAAATTATGAAGTGATGACATTTTACATCCACAAGGTCAAAGGTCAACTTCACTGTGAATCCCATGAAAAGACCAAAAACAGCTATGAAATGATACAATAAGCAACTATTGTGAGTGTAGCCGAAGCCTGATATCTCCTCTTCTTCTGTGCCGTAGAAACACACTGTTGTACAAAAACACATCAATAAACCACTCTGTCACACTGGGTGAAATGTTGGTTTATCACAATGAACACACACACTGTAGTTTCTTTTGACTAAATCCCACATAGACCGTCCTGCTGCCCCAAATACTACACAAACGTGGATTAATACGCTGCTATAAATTGTTCACAACAGGTGTCCTATTTCCACCTGTTTGAGTAACGTTTCCTCAAAACTACAGTGACCAGCTGTTTTTAGGAAATCACTGAGCCTTTAAAAAGACTTTTTTTTTTTTTTCTTAAACAAAATATTTGCAACAGGAGCCAAAGGGTTTCAAAAACCAGACTCAAAAGCTGTTGGTTTTGTTCTTTTTCTGGGACGATAAAAAAGATGGAGAATGACACCACAGCAGCTAAATATGATCGAGCTTCAGGCCAGATTTAATTTTTATTCTTCTCGGCTCTCTGAGCATATGGAATGAAGTGTCAATAATCCATCTCTTTCTACACAGAAACTCCTCCGCTTTGGGTCATTTCCTGCAGTTGGTCTAGATTACATTATCATACCTAAAAAAACCTCTAAAGTTACAACTGCTGTTTGAGTTGACTTCTCCTGGATAAAGTAACTTCTTTTGTCCTCACAAGGTCAGAACTACCTTCATTTGTAATTGTTTGAGTGGTCGACATAAGCCAGGAAGAAATTGTTATCACTTCTACATAATGATGAAAACAATTTCGTAATATACAAATGTCATTTCTAGGTCACCTGCTGTAAAGGTAATGGCTCCTACAGCTTCATTTTTATCACAATCTGGTATGAACTGAGATTCGAGGAAAGACTGTCTTTTCCTGCAGGAAAAAGAAGCTAAATTCAGGCCTCGCCACCACAAAACCAGCTCCGGAAGCCCCCCTCAGCATTGTTAAAGCAGGTGAGTGTTTTAAATGATGTTAGAAGCTCCTCCGGATCCTAAAGCTTGTTTAAAGGTCTCTTTTTCCGCATGAAGAGCCCTTGGCTGCTCCCTGCGGACCAATTAGACTCTAACTTGGGGAGAGTATCCTCCCTCTCTGCTCAGAGCGATCCCACCAGCCCCATTTACTTTCACTTTATTTAACCGGGATAATCCACTTGGTGTTAAAGCGTCTCCCAGGGAGCCCTTCTCCAAAAAAAACGGCCTTAAAGTCTACAGCTGTGGTAAACAGAATAATATTGATGAGTTGAATCCTTCAGCGCTGCAGAAAGTCTTCATTTATCATCATATCAGTTTACAGTCTGTGTCTGTTTGTGGTCTGTGTGTGGGCGTGCTAACACAGGGTGTGCAGTAGTTCAGCAGTGTAGTAGTGCTTGTAGTTAGTCACGCCTCATGCCACCTTTTGCTCTCCTCTTGCTGCTCCCCGCTTACAGCGATTGCCGCTGGCTAGCCTCTTTAATGGAGAGTGAAAAGAGGTGCAGAGTATGTAAGCCTCATTCTGCCGGTACAGAGCCTCCTGCTGCGCCTCACCGTGCCCACATGCAGAAACTGGGCATCTCACACCCCCGGGCTAAACCACAGGGGGTCTCAGAGCAGCAGCGGGCCCCTAAGACTACAGACTCACCACTGTGTGGACATGCCCTGGTGCCCGTCAACCACTGCTCCTGCTCTGGGCAAATATTCTCACTGCCTTTGGTAAGTTTGTTGAGATAAAGGGTAAGGTAGCACACCTGACAGAGAAGCAACACACTGGTAGATGGGACTTGTCAGCCTGGGATGGCAACTCATCTAGGAGAGAGAAACTCAGACTTCTAGCCTCCACTGCCTCCTGGCTGTGCCCTGTCATGGGAAAGGCTTTAAGAGTAAACCCTGAGGTAAAGTCCAGAGTCAGACTCTCCAGGCAGTTTGTTGTTGTCCTGAACTTCATTCTGGAAGCTACTACGAAACAGCAAGTGCGAAACTGTAATGGTGCTGTCATTCCTTTGGATTTAGCAGCATCATGGTGCAACATGGGCAACAACCTGC
>JAJHUR010059662.1:419-10443 GCA_027495735.1 Lutjanus campechanus
AACTTCTTTACTCCAGTAGAAGTGAAAAAGTTCAGGAAAAGTAAGAATTTCTCCTCTAAAGAACATTTCTTCCAGCTGTTCTGGTGCAACATTCATCCTGAAACGTCTTTTTCATCTTTTTCATCTCGTTTTTCTTGTGTTGTTTTTGTCATTTTTGGTCTCATTACTTCCTTTTTGTCTTATTATGTATCCAGCCAGAGGGTTCTACCGAGAACCCTTTCACATTCCAAGGGTTTTGTCCAGAACCTGGAACCAGTTCTTCAAGGATTTCCAAAATCCGTGAAATCCTCTTTCCTCCAGAACGGGATCTTTGAATGAAACAGGTTTTTAATTGAACCCTTAATCTTAGAAATAACTCTTGACAAACCTTTTCTTCAAAAAAATAAAGGTTCTGGATAGAACCTCGACTCTTCAGGAAGAACCCTTCTGGAACCCTTATTTCTAAGAGCGACACTTATCTGCTACGTCCATAATGTAAGTGAGAAGTGAGAATAATAAATATGGTGGCTTATTCAGAATATTATGAAATCATCAAGTCATTTTTAAGCCAAAATATCCCAAAATGGTTCCAGCTTCTTAAATGAAAATATTTGCAGCTTTTGATTCTTTTAGATATTTTTGAAGAATCAGTGTTTTGGATTCAGCAGCCGCATATCATCCTCCTGATCCAAGTGTGCAGGAAAACCTCATGCAAAGTCTGTGTTTGTCTCTTTGTCTCTTCTGGGCTTCTGTAGAAACAGAAGCGGTGCGGTGATTTACACTAATGGAAACAAACACATGAATATTACATATAATTTCTGACTTATTCTATCAAGTAATCTGCAGATGAATCGATACTGAACATAAAAATAAATGAAATAAACTCGAGCCTACAACAGATTTAATGATGATAATTCATTTTTTGTTGGTCAGTTCTGGTCAAATTTCAGCGACCTGTAAAACCACTTTTAGAACGACGGGACGTTAAGTGTTTATCTGTGACTGTTTTTGTTTTGTTTTGTTCAGAACAAGTCAGATTAATAAAGTTTCTCTCTCTGGTTCTCCTCCTGATGCTGTCCATGGTTCTGATTCTGTTCAACATTACAAATGTGACAATGAGCTTCCTCTTGAATAAATTAACTTAACTGAAGGATGTTAACTGTAGTGTTTTTAGGGCTGCAACTAACAATCATTTTCATCAATGATTAATCAGTCGATTATTTTCTAAATTAATCGATTAGTTGTTTGGTGCATGAAATGTCAGAAAATGTTGAAAAATGTTGATCAAAGCTCAAAGATATTCAGTTTACTGTCAGAGACGAGTAAAGAAACCAGAAAATATTCACATTTAAGAAGCTGAAATCAGAGAATTTGGACTTTTTTGAATTTAAAATATGATTAATTGATTATTCAGATGAACTGAATAGTCGATGTTGTTAGGTTTATCAGTTTATCCGGCTGTTCCTTCCTTTGTTGTGTGCAATTTATTGATTGATTTGATTTGGCCATGATAATGAACTGTGCATGTCAGGATATCGTTCTTTATTATTATATTTAGCCTCTTAAAAGCTCAGCTTAAACAGAATCTAATGCTCTAAACAGCTCTGTGTTCTATACATGTAAGGAACCTGTGACAGCTACTTAACTTTAATACTCAAAGAGGGGATTTCTTTATTTCTTTGCTTACATATTTTAACATTAATTCAGACATAATTGAATTGAATTAAACTGTTCGGTTTGTCAGATGAACCAGTTAATCCAGTTTAACCTACAATGACCTCTAGTGGCACTGAGGTGACATCTACAGGACACCACAGCTGCATTTACACTAAATCACAGACGCAGTTAAACTGTAAAAAAGGTGGGAAGTCCAATCAGACTTTTAACCCTTTATGATTTATTCAGCTGAACTGAAAAATAATAAATCTGAAAGCTGAAACTAATTATCATTTATCAAGAAAAATGAATGTACAGAAAATGTACAAAAATCTTCTGGCAGTGTGACGACCTGCTTCATGTGACTCAGAGGGGGTTTCATGGGGGCATCATGTAAATTCTACAAAGTCAATTAATGTCATGAGACATTCCGTTCCCGTGTCACTGCGAGTTCCACTATACGAGACAGGATATAATATGACTCAGAGTGTTTATGTGGTGCATGCCTCTGCCTGCGGTGATGATCTTGTTTTGGAGGAAGAAAGGAGATTCCCTAATCCAGCGTGTTGTTACGACAACAGGAGACGGGGGAACTCCTTTAGGTAATGAGTGTGTCAGTGTTTTGGCAACAGCTGGTGTCCCAGATACGGGTGCAACACATCCAAACACTTCTACGAGTTTCTTATTTTATTATATTTAAAGTTTTATACTGGGGGTGCTGCATCATCCTGCCTGAGTTTATTTTGTATCAAATTGTTGATTTTTTTTTCTTTTTTGTTTCTTTCTTTTTAAGGACTAATGCTTATTCGCTTTCATGCAGAACTTGAGAACAGAAGTTCAACACCACTGCTGTGTCTGTGAATGTACTGTGAGGAATATATAACGAAATATTTGTTCACCTCAAGCTCGTCATCGGCTGAACGCATACCTTCGGTCAAGAGTTCCAGAAGTTTCCCAACAGAGGCAACAAATTTCGATCGCCAGAAAAGGGGAGCTCGTTAGCATGTCGTCTGTGACCACTGCAGAGTCTTGTATTGTCCCCTTTCCCGCTGAAGACAAAAGCCAGATGTTTGTGGCTTTTTGGTTCAGTGTAAAAGGGCAGCTGTAGCCATGAGCCATGAAAACGAGCTGAAATCTAATCTTTACTTTACTACTGACAGGTTCAGATTGTTATTCTAAATGTTCAGTGAAAGACTGCAGAGTGCTGCCACAGAATAAGATCCTTTTTGTTTGACCCAAAACAAATCGTCAAAGCGATTTTATCAACGTAAAACCCACTTTATTCAAACTTGGTAGAAACAAAGTAAAACTCACTGAAAACGTCTTCGTTCATCTTTCAACAATCACCAACTCTGGTTTGTTTGAAACAATTTTAAGTTTAAGTGACATTACTTTTATTTCAAAGTCATGAAATTCATACTTAATCCACATAACTCATTGGACAGGTCTGGATCATTCTAACTTGTGTTGGCGCCTAAAAGAAAACTCAAAATACGAGACAATTGGTGAATGCAGCAAGTTCTAATACAAACTAGTGAAGAACTACGTATGCGTGATTGATTTGGAGCACAAGGTCAAACATATTCTGTCATTAAGGTTGGAGGACTTGTTGAAACCTCTTTCAGACAAGTGAATCTCTTCACATTTGTATCGTGACAAACGTGAGCAGTGCAGCCTCTGGTAGAAGAGAAAAAGAAATGACACACACATGAATCAACCAGCTGTTCAGTGGAGTCATACTGACTCCAGTTTCTGGTTTGAGAATTCGGATGCATTCATCTCTACATTGCTGAGGTTTACAGAAACTTGTACATCTGCACGTAGCTGCAGGAGGAACTTGAGGAGTCTCTTAGTTTGCTGTAAACAGCGGGTTTATTGCAGGACACCGAGCACAAGTCTGCAGTACGTCTTAAATTCTCAGAATTTTAGTGCTGCATGTAGTTTATACTTAAAAGGGAGTGTGTTTGGCTTTTCTTCAGAATGAACTGAATAAAAAAAAGAGAACATCTCACCCTGTTTATCATGCACACACAGCCTAATGGGTTTACTGAAAGGCTAAAGGCAGAGCCTGTAACCAGCACGGAGGTCGGCGGCTATAATTCAAGTTATGAATAAATCTTCTGGCCGTGTGATGACCTGCTGTATGTGACTCAGAGGGGGTTTCATTGGATCATGTAAATGCTACAAAGTCAATTAATGTCATGGACTCTGGAAATGAAACATTTCCAAGAAGTGTTCTCAGTGTGACTTTTGACAGAGATGCTCTGTATACGGTTTTCTGGATGAGTAAGACTACACAGACTAATAACATTCTGATTTCTCTTTTTAGAACAGTAAGAGTGAAAATACATCAGATGACGCACTCTGGCTCACTCTGTGTGTCTATATTTGTGGATTTGTGGAGTTCCCCATTAATTTCACGCGCACAAGCACAAGCCATCGCCTACATATGATGCTGTCAAGGAGATCAAAACCTCAAGATTCAAGAAGAGGCAAACACAAATTCCTCTCCAAAGATTCCCCTCAGAAGCCCAGATCCCACCAGTTTCCTCCTGTCTGCAGACAAACTGTGATGATGGCAACTCAAACACGATCTCTGTTGCATAATAGCATGTTTATAGTCTGCAAGGTACAGTCTTCAGTGGTCTTCAGCAGTGGTGTCTTCCAGACAGTGTGATTTTTAATACCGTCATGAATACAGATGCTCCTTAACCTGATGGGGAGTGTAGGTGAGCAGACAAACATGGCATTCATAAGAAGAAGAATCATGGCATCTTAGGAATAAAGTTACAAGACTAATTAGTTAAAAAGAAGGACAATGCATCTGCCCGTTCTGGATTATTTTGGATTCAGTCAGAGTAGCGTTTCGTCGTGAGTGTGTAATGTTAGCGAGCAACACCGAGGGCGAGGGGCAGACTAATTACTGGTGACAGAGTTTCGGCGGATGCGTGCTGAGCAGAGAGAAAGGTGAGCAGTGAAGTTGTCATTCTGGCAGAATATGCACACAGACGGCGCTGTAAATTTAGAGTTTAGGCTCGAGTTTGTCAGGGAATAAAGGCCGCCGCTTCTCAAGACCAAAGTGGCGGCGTGTGCGCACGTTTCTGTAAACACAACATGGACGATGTAGAGCGCTGCCTGGATGACGCCTTTTTAAACGCCGATCCCAAAGTTAGCATAAATTTATTTCCTGCATTAATCCAAAATGTAATGGAAAAACCTTTTGTGAAGAGGATCAGAACGATGCTGACACATTTTGTTCGGCATGATCATCTAATGGTGGGTGAATCAGTCCTAAAATTATTACTTCTTGTTTTTGATTCTGGCATCAATAAGCTTGTCACCAAAGAAGGGAACAGTTCCCGTTTCTTTCTTCTACATTTCACTGTTTTTATGTCATCAAGGAATAGACCAGCTGCTGTTTCTGTCTGTGTGTGTACTAAAACAACACACACTGCGAGCAAACGCAGCGCACTGAGAAATTAATTTTTCGTTTTGCATGTAATAGATTCATTTCACACTTTGCTTACTTTTGCAAAAGACCAGAAGGAACACACGCGGGAGTCACACACTGATCAGAGGAATCTGGATAAAACTTATCATGTTCTCTTGTGAGTCAAAATTATGATCACACAACGTCGTAATTATGATATAAAAAGGCAAAATGAAGAGATAAACAGTCATAATTATGTAATAAAAAGTCAAACTTATGCAATAAAACAACAAAATTATGATAAAAAGTCAAAATTATGAAACAAGTCATAATTTGACATTTTAAAAGTTGAAATTATGACGTTCAAAAAAGAAGTTATGTAATTAAAAGTCATAATAAGTAACAATATATAACACATAGGATATATATATTTTGACTTTTTATCTCATAGGAAGAACTTTTTTGCTTTAAATTTCAACTTTTTAGCTCATAATTATGACTCACCGTGGGGATATTTTAGTATCTGATAGTATCCAATCCCACGTAAAATCTCATGTCACATCAGACGAGAAGACGAGCATAAAGCAGGTTTTTTTTACCATGAGAAATTGTGGCATGACTGATGTCAGTATTTTTGATACGTAATAAATAACATATCCATGAGATGTTGAAAGAGTTTCTGTTGCACTTCAGCGTAATAAATTAAAGGAAAATACAACAAAGTTTCCTGTTTCAACATGTGTCGCCTGTCTGGAAGTAGACTTGGCACCAAACAATCACCTGACTAATAACTTCAACCTCAATAAAATCTTTACAACTTAACTACGAGTTAATGACAGGCCTCAGTAAACCTTCAGCCTAATTGAGAGTTGTTTTCTACGTCTTAGCCTGCACGGTACAATTACAAGCTGTTTCACACACTTCATCCAAAAACCAAACACTTTTCAAACCCTGAAAACATTCCATTAAAATCCGTACGAGTCCTGTTCATTACCGTCGATACACTCGCTGCAGTTTATTTTGACTCGATACTGCACACCGTCCTGCCGCCACAAATACTCACTCGAGCACCAAATCTAGATGAATCCGCCGATGAAAATAGTCCCCAACAAATGTAAAAACGCTGTTTGATAAAAACTGCGTTACAGCTGTGTTAGGAAATGACTGAAAAATCAAATTTTGGGGCTATTTTTAAATATTAACACCCCCCGTCAGAACAAATGGGCTCGAGCCACAGACAGAGTATTGAGAGTTGCAAGGGATCGAGTAATATGAGATATGATGATGAAGAAAAGATGAAGATCTCAATCCAGATACCATGTCTGTATCTAAAGACAGATGGACAGATTTATCTTTTAAAGTTTGTCCATAAAAAGTCAGTGCTGTGATTTAATTATAGCTTTTAAGTAAAAAGAATAACAAGGATTTCCATTATGACAATTTTTTCTGTCAATCAGGTAAAAAGCAAAAAGTTAAAATGATATTGATATCGTGCTGAGAAGAAAAAAGCCCATGTAAAGACTAGTATTTAAAAAAAGACCCATTTCATATAAATGACTCAACAGAGTTAAAGCAGCAGATATCATGAGTATGGTGGCTGTTTAGGTTCAAATAATTCATCTTGTGGTGACACATTTATACTGTGAGGGCTTCTCTGTTAATGACGGTGCCTTAAAACAGAGCTACAGTTTAATCTATACAGTGTACATATTTGCAGTGAGCGTAAACCCTGCACAGTGTGTTTATCATCGTGCAGCAGAAGCTCTTGCAGAGCCTCTGCAGAAAGAAACGGTCATTCTTAAAGTCTTTACTTTCTATAAACAACAGAAAAGATTCCCACAGTTTCCTCTCGGAGCCAAACTAAACGTCTGTAAACAATCCAGGGCTCCATGTAGCTAAATCCCACAACACCTCTGAGTCATGCATGGAACCAAAGTGTCCAAGAAAGACACAAAATGATTCCCCACGGGCAAACTGGACAGTTATGTAAGGAGGGTTGACGGTTTGTGGGTTCACATGCCTACAAGGACATGAAATGATCTCACTCTGTGCCTCATTTCTTTAAAAAACAAACCACACAGATAAATTTCTCAGGAACACAAATTAAACAACAATTAAAGCAAATTCAACCAATCTCCATGAATTCTTCAAGACCTTGCAATTGTGTTCAGTCAACATACGTTTTCTGCAGATTTGCTTCCTGTGAACAGAGGTGGGTAGTAACGTGTTACATTTACTCCGTTACATTTACTTGAGTAACTTTTTGGATAAATTGTACTTGTAAGAGTAGTTTTAATGCATCATACTTTTTACTTTTACTTGAGTATATTTGTGAAGAAGAAACGCTACTTTTACTCAGTTACATTGGGCTTCATTCCCCTCGTTACTTTGATTTTTATCCATCCTATTAAGGCACGATCTGTTTGTTTTATTTTGTCAGAGAGAGTTCCAGCAAAGGCTCTGTCACGTGACTCTGTTTGACCAATCAAACGTAGCCACTAGCGATGTTTGACCAATCAAATGGACCCCAGCAGTCACATGGCCGCACACAAAATCTCCGTGGCAACGCACAGAAGCAAAGTGACCACACCGGAGCACACACAAGCAGAATGAGCGGACGACAGAAATGGCAGAAACAACGGCGTGTGATTCGGAACCAGAAGAGGCAGAGCAGCCCTGACTTCATGTTCAAACTATTTTTACCTTAGGCAGAGAAACATCATTTCAACATTAATCAACATTATTATTAACATAATATAAACAGTGCAGGCTGCATACAGATCAGCCTTTGATCTGTCTCTGTCTGACTGAACAGCCTCATGGAAGTGATATTTTACCAGTCATGATATCTTTAACTAACGAAATTCGTTAAATCAAGTCAACAAACGTCTGTTCGTGCGTCAATGTTCAAGTCAGCTTAATAAAGTAAATGATCGCTCAACATTAAAAAGTAAAACTCTAAAACAGCTCTCACTCACTTTTGTTCACCCCAAAATCCAGAATCTATATTTTTCCTCTGGCCTGTGGGGCCGTTTATCCTTCTAGATTTGTTGGTGTGAGTTGCAGAGTTTTTGAGATCTCAGCTGTAGAGACGCTGCCTTTTCTCCAGTATAATGAAACTAAACAGCACAAGTCTGAGAAGGCAAACATCTCTGTGACCAACATCTCCAAAACTCTGCTTCTCTCACCAAAACAATCTGCATGGATAAACAAGACTACAGGCTGGAGGAAAAATATGTATTTTTGATTTTGGTGTGAACTGTTCATTATGGCCTTGAAGTTGGCATTAAATTTCATTCTAAGTGGTATTAAAAAGGTCTTAAATGTAACTTGCAGAACCCTGGAGGGACACTGTACTGTAGACTGGGACTGGAGATGTGAGGCTAAATGATATTTATATGAATTATAGAGCCTCCTCTCGGGCAGACCATCGTGCCCACACACCCCCTCCGGTCCTGGAGGTGCGGACTTTGTTTTTTTGTTTGTTTGTTTGTTTGTTTTTTCTTTTTTCACTCTCTTTCGTGGTCCTGGTAGTCTGGCTGACTTCCAGAGAGAGGAGGGGAGGGGAGGCCGAGGCCTAACCCAGGGATGAGAGCCTCCTCTCAGGCAGACCATCGTGCCCACACACCCCCTCCATAAAGATAAATTACTGTGGGAAAACAGACAAAATAAATTACTCTGAAAAACAAAGTAAAGAAAAAAATACCCAGAAAAACAAACTAAAAAATAAATTACTCAGAAAAACCGGAGATTTTTTTCCCCCCCAAGTGAATGCAATATGCTTCCGTAACTCAGTACTTGAGTAGTTTTTTCCACCAAATACTTTCTTACTCTTATTCAAGTAATTATTTAGATGACTAGTTTTTACTTTTACTTGAGTAATATTATTCTAAAGTAACAATACTCTTACTTGAGTACAATTTTTGTAGTCTACTCCTGCTTACTTCACTGATGTGCTCATCAAAAGTAGCACATTTTTAGTACAAGTAAAAATATACTGAAATACAATGAAGTGTACTTAACTGTACTATTCTGAGGCGCCATCAAGAAACATTTAAATATACTCAAGTAAACTTTTTTTTACTAATGTTGTACTTTGTAAAAAAAAACAAAAAAAAAAAACCTCTTGATTCCATCTTTGTTTCAACCTGAAGTATATTTTCATTATATTATTTATATTTTGATTAAATGTGCTCACAGTAAAGAGATCAAGTTCACTTAAAAGGACTAATGATATATGATGAGCATAATAAACACACATACATCAAACACAGCAAAGATTTAGTAGATATTTAGATATTTAGAGATATTTTATCAGGTTGTTTTTCAAGATATTTTATTGTCCGGTCTGATTCAGTTTGGTCGAATTCTTATAAAAGCATATTTATGAATGTTTATTTCAAATTAACCACATAAGGTGCATGTATATTTCTGGCACAGTGTGTAGACACGTCACGGCTGTCAAAGAATTAATGTTGCGTCTGGTCTTGCCTATTTAAAACAACCGAGTTCACACATTTTTTGATTATATTGTTTTTGTCTTTCACCCTTTTTTCTTCTTGATTAACATGTTAGCAACCAAATACATTTTTACAGTCACGATGAGTGAACAGTGTTCAGCTCCTTCTCGATATACACAGAGCCTGTGTGTCGAAGAAACTGCGCTTACAGTGAATTTATTACAAAGAAAAAACCTGATACAATCCAGAAACGGTGTGGTAAACCTCACCATTTTTTATTTTTGCTGAAAATGTCAGACGTCAGCATCCTAACTGATGAGGTCTGTGCTGGATCCAGTAGTAAGCGTTTACGATAATGTTTGTCAATGTGGATCCAGTTTTGCTTCATTTGGTCGGTCATTTGGTGTCCGGTGTTGTATACCTCCGCTGCATGTGTCATCTTACACTGACGTCCAGGATATACAGTCACACCGTGTGCATCAGCCAGGAACGCACAACT
>JAJHUR010059971.1:1957-13123 GCA_027495735.1 Lutjanus campechanus
CTGTAAATCTGTTCAGCTAAGAATCTTGTACTTTCAAAGCAGAACTCATTAACAAACAGTGAGTTCTTGTCCACACAGAACAACAGCAGCATGTTAGCGAAAATATTAAAATGATAAAATAACACAATAATGACTCACTGTTGCTGGACCTGCAAACAATGGCTGCCTGTTGGCCTGCTGTTGTCAGACATACTGAGTCCTGGATAGTCTGGTCAAAAAAACACTGCTGCACAACTGAGAGAAACAAGAGTGAAACTGTTCAGCTGCTTGAACCAATTTCCCACAACACGAAGTTGTCTCACACATTACAGAAAGAGCAGCTGTTTACTTTATTTATCACCAGAGGTTAAATCCACAGTTATTTCCAGTTTATTTCCTGTAATAAACCTTTTCCAACAGGACACTGAACCTGGTACAGTAACAGTGTCCTTTTTTTCTGTTATTATGATCACAGTAAAAACTCTCTTTATCTACAAAACATTTACATGCAGCTGTCAGAGGGACACAGTTTTCTGAAAAACTCTAAGAACACCTGCTGATTTACTTGTATTTTATTTTCTATTTATTCTTTTTATTTTTTAGCAGTTTGGTATTCTAATAAAAAAATGTCTGTGTTCCAAACAGAGGTCATCAGAGTTTAGAAGTTGGGTAGAAGGATGTTTTTTTTTTGTTTTTTTTTTAAAAACAGTTGTCAAAAAAAATATACACAAAAGTACAAAATATCCCTGTTGTTCTAAATAAAGTACTGATGAGGAGAACAAATCTCTTGTTTAACCAGTCACAACAAAATGGCAACAGACCATCACTTCCTTATTTAATTGATCTCTTGAATTCTGAAATGGTGTCACTGCGGTTCTCCTTCTCTCTATTTTTAAGACGTGTTTGTACTCTTGAACCAGATCTTCTCTCTGCTTCCTCTGAAAATCTGCGTTTTTTTCCCCACATCTGAACAAATCAGTTCTAATAAATCCGTGTTGTTAACATCAGTGAAATTAAAAGTCCACATAAAGTTTTCAACAGTATTTCACATGAGAATCACATCCTGGTCTTAAACATTAAATTCTGTCCTCTTGAACTCTTATATTTGACAAAGTGAACTTCAAGTTACTTTGGTAGAATGTAACTAACTAATGTAACTAACTGTAGGTTAATTAAGAAGGTTAATCTATTTTACTTCAGTATTTGTTTTCATGCTACTTCATCCTTCTACTCCACAACAAAATATTGTTCCTTTCAGGTCACAACTTTCTGAACTGTTTTTTTTCCTTCTGTTTGTTTTCCACATTTAATGAAATAACTGAATAAACAGATGTTGTAATAAGTTTAATTAAGAATATAAAACACATAGTTACAGTACCTTTAGATGGTGAAAACACTGCTGCACAACAGAGAGAAACAAGAGTGAAACTGTTCAGCAGAACCAACTTCTCACGAGAGGAGGTTGTCTTACTCATCATAGAAAGAGCAGTACGTGCTGATGTTTTATTTCACTTACTTTACTTCATCATCAGAGGTTAAATCCACAGTTACTTCCAGTATATTTCCTGTAATAAACTTTTTCCAACAGGACACTGAACCTGGTACAGTAACAGTGTCCTTTTTTTCTGTTATTATTCTTATGATCACAGTAAAAACTCTCTTTATCTACAAGACATTTACATGCAGCTGTCAAAGTTTTCTGAAAAACTCTAAGAACACCTGTTTAGACGTTAAACAACTTTTTTTTTAAATCCTTTTGTACAAAATGTCCCTGTTCTTCTAAATAAAATACTAATAAGAAGAAATGAATCCGCCAAACTCTTCAACCAGTCACAGCAAGATGGTGACAGACACGTCCTCCTTTAGTTCAGAGCTGCAGATAAACCAAAGCAAACGCTGTTTATTCATCCTCGACATTCTGAAATGGTGTTTACAGTCCTCACTCAGCTTCACCACAGACTTTTCACACATTAGCACTCTCAGACTACACTTCCTCCCTCAGCTGCTCTGCATACTTTCCATGTGCTCTCAAACCACTTCCTCTCTGTTTCCTCTGCAGCTTCTGCAGTTTTCCCACATATCTAAAAAGCTAATTTGCATTCCAAACATTAACTGTATTAACTTCAGTGGAAGTAAAATCCCAAATATTAGTCAAACAGTCTTTCACAAGAGAATTAATTCAGTTTTAAAAAAAACACAGTTACAATATCTTTTGATTGTGGAAAAAAACTGCATCACAAGTGAGACAAATTAAAATCTCTTTAGCTGCTTAAACTCACCAACATCTTTTATCTCTGAGTCTTCAGCACAGAAAGAACCAGATTTGTTGATGTTTTTCCCTCAACTTATTTCTTTACAGATATTTTCAAAGTTAAGTCCACACTTCCTTCCAGTGTATTACACCTGCTACAGTTACAGTGTCTTTTCCCTTTATTATTCTCACAGCAATAAGAAAAACAC
This sequence comes from Lutjanus campechanus, assembly GCA_027495735.1. NCBI lineage: Eukaryota > Metazoa > Chordata > Actinopteri > Lutjaniformes > Lutjanidae > Lutjanus > Lutjanus campechanus. Next base: position 4,397 of record JAJHUR010059971.1, read on the forward strand.
AGTTTACCTACAACACATTTACACTGATCTGTGACAGAGACACAGCTGCACTAACAGTTACTGAATCAACTCTAAAAACCTGCTGATACAACTCTAAACTCATTTTGATTTGAAAAATGTGTGAAAAAACAGCTTTATACTGAGGTCCTGTAGTGCCTAAAAATCTTGTTCTCCAGATAAAATAAAAAAAGAAAACATGTTTATTTGGTTCAGACCTGAATAAATATCACATCATCATAATTTCTTTTCCCAGTGAACATGAAAATTAAAGCAAAACTGATAATTTCCACTGATCATATCACATATCACAATTGCAGTTTCAGTCAAAATAATCACAATATGACTTTTTAAAAAAAAAAAACCAAATCATTCAGCCCTACTCTAGAGTGGTTCTAGTGGACTATACGTGTTGAGGTGCCCACTATAGTGCTCCTTCAGTGGAGAAAACATGCCAAATTTCCTTCTAGAGTGTCCTTCCTGTGGACAAAATACAGTAAGGTGCCCTCTATAGTGCTCTTCCAGTGGATAGAACATTTTAAAGTGCCCTCTAAGTTCCCCTCCACCAGACAAACTGTGTTTTAGTGCCCTACAGAGTGCCCTTCCAGTGGAGAAAACATGCTAAAGTTCCCTGTTGACTGTTCTTCCAGTAGACAAAACACGACAAAGTGCCCTCTAGAGTGCTCCTCCAGAAAACAAAAATACACTATATTGCCAAAAGTCAGACATCTGTGTTTACACGCACTGAACTTTAATGATGTCCCATTCTTAATCCGTAGGGTCTAATATGGAGTTGGTCCACCCTTTGCAGCTATGACAGCTTCAACTCTTCTGGGAAGCTTTCCACAAGGTTTAGGAGTGTTTTAGGGAATTTTTGACCATTCTTCCTGAAGCACATTTGTGAGGTCAGGCACTGATGTAGGACGAGAAGGCCTGGCTCGTAGTCTCCACTCTAATTCATCCCAAAGGTGTTCTGTCAGGTTAGATCAGGAATCTGTGCAAGTTCCTCCACACCAAACTCACTCATCCATGTCTTTATGGACCTTTCTTTGTGCACTGCTGTGCAGTCATGTTGGAACAGGAAGGGGCTCGTCCCCAAACTGTTCCCACAAAGTTTGGAACATGAAATTGTCCAAAATGTCTTGGTATGCTGAAGCATTAAGAGTTCCTTTCACTGGAACTAAGGGGCCAAGCCCAACCCCTGAAAAACAACCTCACACCATAACCCCCCCCCCCTTCCACCAAACTTTACACTTGGCACAATGCAGTCAGACAAGTACTGTTATCCTGGGAACCGCCAAACCCAGACTCATCCATCGGATTTCCAGACAGAGAAGCGTGATTCTTCACTCCAGAGATCATGTCTCCACTGCTCCAGGGTCCAGTGGCGGTGTGCTTTACACCACTGCAGCCGACACTTTGTATTGCACTTGGATGCAGCTGCTCGGCCATGGAAACCCAATCCATGAAGCTCTCTACACACTGTTCTTGAGCTAATTTGAAGGCCACATGAAGTTTGGAGGTCTGTAGCTGTTGACTCTGCAGAAAGTTGGTGACTTCTGAGCACTGAGCACCTCAGCATGTGCTGATCCCGCTCTGTGATTTTACGTGGCCTACCACTTCATGGCTGAGTTGCTGTTGTTCCCAATCACTTCCACTTTGTTATAATACCACTAACAACTTGACTGTGGAATATTTAGTAGCGAGGAAATTTCATGAATGGACTTATTGCACAGGTGGAAACCTATCACGGTACCACACTTGAACTCTGTGAGCTCCTGAGAGCGACACATTCTTTCACAAATGTTTGTAGAAGCAGTCTGCAGGCCGAGGTGCTTGATTTTATACACCTGTGGCCATGGAAGTGATTGGAACACCTGAGTTCAATGATTTGGAGGGGTGTCCTGATACTTTTGACAATATAGTGTATGTCTTCAGCTCAGATCGGACAACATTTTGAAGAAAGTTAACTTGACATTTCAGAGTTTGTTTCTTTTACTCATGAGGCATCACAAACACTTTAGAAAAAAAGAGATTTATTATTTATTATTATTTATCCAGCACTAAAATTCACTTCAATGAAAGACAGAAAGTCTCTTCTGGCTCATTAAAAACTGCTGCTGGATATTTATGGAGAGATTAAATGAAATACAAAAGAAAAAGGGACGCGTCTAGTGAGAAAAATAACAAACTGAAACTAAAAATGTCAAGATATCCTTTTACAAGAAACATTTCCCATGAAATCACATTCCTGATACATCTGATCATGGTCAAAGTTTATCAATAAGAAATGATAAATGCATGCACAAACGTACAGATGCAGCAACACAGAGGAACAAAAGATAAATGAAAATGAAATGAAAGATGAGAATAAACGAGAGAACAGAACAGAAACACAGACGTTTTCTTTCAAAATAAATCAAGACTCAAAATGTTTAAAAGACGATAACAGCCTCCATGTTACTGAGAATTTTGTGGTGAAAAGTTTTCACTGTTTTGAGACACAAACATGCTGCATCCATGAAGACTGAATCATCTTTAAGAGGTCAGTGTTGAGTTCATGTGTCACAGTTTTTATCATCACTCAGTGTGTGTGAGAAAACAGGATCACCACATGACCAGTATTATATTTAAACTATTTAAGCAATACATCACGACAGGCCGTGATATACGCTCATTATACCACAGCTAAGCATGTTTAAATGTTGTTAACACCGTCAAAAAATAAACATCAAAACCGGCTACTTTTTGCTGCATACCGCAACAGCTGGTTGTTGTCATGGAAACATTGTTGCTTCCCTGAAGCGGAGTGATATGCTGTGATAAGGCTTTTTAGAATAGTAGCCGTGGTATACGCTCATTATATCACAGTTAACAGCCAATCAGATTGCCGGATTTCACCTTTTCGTTTTATAATAGTTAATAATCAACTTGTGGATCAGCATAAAGTTAATGGACAACTATTTTTATGTCTGATTAATCATTCACATTATTTGTCAAACATTCTTGGCTTCCAGCTTCTCAAATGTGAGAAGCACACGTTTTTGTTAGTTGAATATTTAAATATTTAAAGTTTTTGACGATTGATCAGACATTTAACAGATCATTTATCACAGAGGTCTGCAAACTTTACAATCAATAGAGACATTATTGGCGAAAAAGAAAAGGACACATTTTAGTTTACAAAAATATTGTTTTTATTTGGTATATAAGCTACATATTTTTATTGCTGTAAGAAGCTGCAGTAGATTTTTGAGTAACAACTCAAACATTTGAAATAAACTTTTAAAAGTTTTGCCACCCTATCATCTTTAATTGAGATAATTTACTTTTCTTCTTTCAGAAATTGTTCACAGTGAGCTGTGAACTTGATTTGTCATTATTTGGGTGCTTGAAAATAAAATAATCTCAACAAAACTTTATTAGTTGGTCCTTTTTTTTCAAAATTTAAGAGTTTGAGTTGGGATCAAAGCTAGAAATTAAAGTAAGTTGACCTCAACTGTAATTTTTTCCCCCCAGCTTTTTAGTTTTTACAGAGTAGAACATTTTAGCCAACTTTATTAATGAGACAAAATAAGTCACTTTAGGCAGTCTGTTAGACTGTTGTTTTCCTCTCATCACTTAAACAATATATACATTTTAATGCTTTGTTTTGTTTTATTTGTTCTGCTCATCCAACTTTTCCATAACAAAGGAAAACAATTTAAAACCATTGTCAATGAACAGAAAGGAGCAGGAAGAAGAAAATCTTATTATACCTGCCCCTTACTCAAATTTCTAATAATACTGAAATCAGATGATCTGTCGCCCATTCAAAACAAAAAAGAAGAAAAATCTACCTGAGTAAGCCTCACATCCACATAGGTTACACAATAAACAAGCAAAAAACAACAAAAAAACAGAAAAACAAAAACGCAATTACAAAAAAAGACAAAACACAAAAGACTAACCACAGCTTTGATATAAAGAAAAAATTCTGTCTTTGTAATTCCTTTTAAATTGATACATATTTATACAACATTTCATTTCACTTTGTAATGAATTCCATAATATAAAGGCTGTACTGCAGATGTAAATCTTGAATTTGCAGAATTTCTTCCATAGTATTTCATTTATTTGGTGACATTAATAAAATGTCCTGTGACCCACCTGAGGGTCACGACCCAGTCTTTGGGAATGACGACTCTAAAGGAACGTCCACACCGAGAACTATACTCATATAAAACTATCATCCTGAGGATGGTGGAGTTCACACAACACTTATAAAGCTGAGGTCTGAACTCCTCCATCCACGCACAGAAGACACATGAAACATGACACTCAGATGACAAGTACAGTCAGTTTAAACTTCTTTATTTATTTTTATAAAGTCAAATGACAGTAAAAATCAATGCAATATATTTGAAAACATCAATACTCTAACATATTTTTACAAAATCTTGTTTAATAACTAGAAGCAGAAATTATATATATAAGTGATATGATACAGCATACAGATAACTTTAGCTTGTTCATATAATCTATGACTCGCCAAGGAAAAGAAAGTTTATTTCTATAGCATCATTTAGACACAAGGCAGTTCAAAGTGCCTTACAGGTGAATAGAAATACATTAAAGTAAAATGTTAAAAGAACGTTAAAAATTGCACTTGAGATCATACAAACAAAAGCTAAAAGCTTCTAAATAGCTTAAACATTACACAAAATGTATTTAAAAGAAATAAAAACAAAAGTGAAAGCAAACAAATATAAAAACAAGAGCTACAGGTTATCTTTATGAGAACATTATCTGAACACTGCAAAGCTGAAGTAAACAGTCATGTTTTAAGCTCTGATTGAAATGAACTGACAGTTTCAGCTGAACTCATCAGGAAGTTTGTTCTACAGGTGGAGAACAGAGAAACTAAAGGCTGCTTTACTTTACTTGGTTTTCATCCTGGGACCTTGAGGTAATGTTTCATTTTTTTCATCAGGACAGGAATCAGGACAAATGCTCAAAATTCAGGAGTATTCTGAATTTTTCAGGGTGTCTGGTCACCAAACTATTAGACTTGAAGAAGATGCAGGGGGAGACCAAAACCCTACAAAGTTTATCACAGGTCTCCTCCAGTTATAAATCGGAGCAAATCAAAATGCAAATACTGATTATGATTATGAGTCTAAATATTTTAGATTCAGAAGTTCATTTTTTATAGCATAGATCTCACACTGATAGGTAACATGAAAAGAGAAAAATTATACAAACAAAGAAGTAACAGAAGAAAAATGATATATGATGACCAGGAGACAGAGAGCAGTTTAAAATGAGCAGTGAAAAGGATTGAGGACATCTAGTGGTGAGCTTGCAGATTGCAAACACCTGTTTTTGTTCAGCACTCGTGAAAACCCAGTCAGCAGATCTGGGGTCTGTCAACTTATCTTCATGACACAGAGCTTCATAAACAATCATTCTTTAGAAATCATTACAGCCCTGATCTCAAGGATAATGATGCAGAAGTAAGATGAACAGAAGCAGATGCAGATCCCTCCTCAGACAACAAACATCAGGGAGACTCGTCTCGTCCTTTTTTTTTTGAGAGAAACACAGGAGATTATTTGAACTGCATACTGTAGGTACTAAGATTTAAAACTGCAAGTGTGGGTGGACAATGTGGATAAAAGATTTAACCATCAATTATAATTATGTAATTATGTAATCAAGGTAATATATGTTGTGATTTTGTTAGTTTTATTGAAACTATTTTGAGGAACTCAGAGAGAAAATAAAATATAATATCCAGTGGGGTAAGATGGGAAAAAAAGGATCACAACCAACACGAAGTTCAAACATCAGAATTTAGACCAGAAGTCCAGTTTTGAACTGATCATAAAGTGATTAATAAAGACAAAACAAACTGAAAATGAGTACCCATGAGGACATTTCTCTGTAAATAAACCCCTGAGAGTGGAGGAAACATCCTGTGAAATATTCACTGTCACACATGAAGAAGATGTGCTGCATGATGATTTAACAGGTTGATCAAATTTACCATCAAAGATCATGTAAAGCAACAATAAATATGTTTAACTCCCAGCTAACACAAAAATGTACAATGAGGTGGCACGTAGGTGGAGCTGAAGCAGCCAGATGAAGCCTGGTTTCTGAACTACACAACTGTGAGATCACCCACCTGTAACTCACCTGCAACCCCAACCATGTTCATACCAGACTGTGAGCATGTCTGTTTCTGATATTTTAATATGATACCAGAGGTTATTGTTTGAGCCGAGTGTCAAAAAGGTTCAGTAAACTGATTCTCTGTTCTTGCTGAATAATAATCCTGCTCCATCATCTGGGATCATTACAGGACAACAGAGACATGATGAGGCTGCAGAGACTCTAACATGTGCTGCTGTTCTGATGTTTAAGAAGCTGATTTTACTGACAGAGTTTCTCAGAGCAGATAGATAAGTCACACAACAAACTCATTTGAGAAATGTAAGCATGCATGATTATATGTTGCAAAATGTGTGTGAAGGAATGTAAATGGGGGTAAGAAGTTTGACTCACAGTCTGTCGTCTGAAGACGGGATAAAAAACATCTTCATACGTCTCGACGGCGTCTTTTGGCTCTTATTTTGAGAAGTTTTCTAAAGGGATTCTTCAGTCTGCAGTAAGTAAGGACTACTGTTATGAAGCCACTTCATCAGTACAAAAATAAAAATTGTGAAAATCATGTGTGTAATAAAGTAACAGAGGTTATACATGTTATGTGTGACTGTGTGACAAAATGTTCAGAAATGCTGTGTCATGTTAATGTAAATTAAAGCTTACCTCTTTTTAAAAGAGGAGCATTTTTTAAGAAAGGAGAATTTGTCTTTAACATCTTCAGTGCGACCACGTGACTGGACAGATGGAGAGTGTTGACTTTCCACAGGGACTCTGGAAGAAAGATAATCACACAATCACACATCCCTGTAATCATCTCATTTTTCCTCGAACAGTCTGTATTTAATCTATTATTTAAACTTTTGTGAATGAGGGTTGTTAATGAATCCATGAAACAGAAGACTGACCCATGAAAATCATTCTCACAAATACTGTTTTGTTTTTACAGACATTATTATTTTTCTACTCTTGCAACAGTTTTGAGAGGCTTGACATACTTGAAAACTTATGAAAACTGGCGCACAATAGACCTGGTGAAAATTCAAATTTCTGTAGTGATTTGGCTCAGTGATGGTCAGCAGGCTCACAGTGCCCCCAAACGCACAGAGGGGATAAAGGGAAAAGGGATAAAGTTGCTTTGGTCTTAACAAAATTCAGTGGGATCATTGCTGTCATCATTATAAACACATTTTAAAGTTTTTAATAAGAGTTGATCCAACAGAAAGTCAGCCAATTTGGATTTAGTGCAAGATTTGTAGTTTTCTACTTGCATTTTTCGAGGCTTTTAGGATGCTCAAAAACTCACAATGTTGAATTTCCATGTTTCATCATGAAACTGTAAGTTGTTATGACTCAAATAGACATTTTCTAATCTTCCCCAAACTTCACGTTTGATAAGAGTCCAGCCAGAACACATCTGCTTGTTAATATTGAGGCATAGTCACAGTGCCACCTACTGCCAAGAAGAAGTGAAGCATAGGTAACACATAGGTCATCAAATGTATGCAACATTCTCCAGTGGCACACCGGAAATAATATTTTACTCATTAAAGCAGTGTCCAGTCCACCTGATGCCCACTGACGTTTTAATGATAGTTATTAGATTATTGTAGGAATATGAAGTTCACAGCTCCATCAATACATTTCAAAAAGTGTGTGAAAGAATGAATATGAGGAACAGATTAGACTCACATATCACTGTCATCATCATCTGCTGCAACATCCTGCTGCTCCTTCTGTGAGTAAGAGGTGATGTCTGACCTGCAGTAAGTGACAAACACAGTTATGATGCTGCTTCATCAGTATGAAAATAAACATTAAAACCAAAAGCAGCATGATTTCAAAGATGAGAACAGTGTGTGATGTGTGCGCACAAAATGTTAATGAACATAGTTATGTTTAAATAGACATGAAAGCTCACCTGGAAGGAGAGCAGCTTCTTTCAAAATTTATTGGGATTCCACGTGAGTGAACACTGGATGTGTCGTTGGAGACAAAGAGGAGACAGTCGTCAGTTCAGAGATAAAACATAAAGTGAGAGATGTCTTCTTTTGAACAATCACTCCTGTTGGTCTCACTGCAGACAAAGACCACCAGGGTGAGAAATTAAGATTGTATGTTATCAATCCAGACACAGAAACTGATGGAGACACAGAAACTACCAAGAAGACTCCAGAAAAGTTCAGGAAAACTTGATTCTGTTCCCACTGAATGATTTCTCTCCTCTTTTAAAATAGTTTCCTCCTACTTCTCATTTTAACATCAGTTATTAGATTATTGCAGGACAACAAGAACATGAAGTTCACAGCTTCATCAATATATTTCAAAAAAGTGTAAGAAAGAATGTATATGAGGTGAACAGTACTCACGTATCACTGTTATCCACCTCCTCTAAGTAAGAGGTGATGTCTGACCTGCAATAAGTGACAAACACAGTTATGATGCTGCTTCATCAGTATGAAAATAAACATTAAAACCAAAAGCAGCATGACGTCTTCTGAGGCCTGAGGTCAAAGACAAACTCGATCCCCTGCAGTTTGCCTACAAAGAACACATTGGAGTGAATGATGCAGTACTCTACAT